>WAAD01037433.1:86750-128904 GCA_013389945.1 Fregata magnificens
CCAGCTCCCTCAGCACTCGTGGGTGCATCCCGTCGGGGCCCATGGATTTGTGAGGATCCAGTTTGCCTAGATGATCTCTAACCCAATCCTCCTCGACCAAGAGGAAGTCCTCCCTTCTCCAGATTTTCTCTCTCACCTCTGGGGGCTGGGATGCCTGAGGGCCAGCCTTAGCAATAAAGACTGAAGCAAAGAAGGCATTCAGTAACTCTGCATTCTCTGCATCCTGCGCCAGGGCCCCCACCTCATTCAGCAGCGGACCCACAGTTTCTCCAGTCTTCCTTTTACTGCTGATGTATTTGAAGAAGCCCTTCTTGTTATCCTTCACATCCCTTGCCAGATTTAGTTCCAAGTGGGCCTTGGCCTTCCTCATTGAATCTCTGCATACCCTGACAACGTTCCTATATTCCTCCCAAGTGGCCAGTCCCTTTTTCCACATACTGTAAACCTTCCTCTTCCATTTGAGTTTTTCTAGAAGCTCTTTGCTCATCCATGTGGGTCTCCTGGCTCCTTTGCTTGACTTCTTCCTCATAAGGATGCACCAATCTTGAGCGTGGAGGAAGTGATACTTGAATATTGAATATTTTGACATCAGTCTTCAAAGAAAATGTCCTTCCTCTCAAAAAAGTATAAATAATTACACCAAAGAACCTTAAGTCCTGAGAAGCAGGGTAAATAAAATCAGTTACTAGGCAATACTCGTCCTGCCAAACCTGTTCTGCTCTGGCATACCGATAGCATAAGCTCACAGTACAGTGAACAGAGGAGGTGGTGGTGGTGGGGAAGAGTGGGACGAACCAGGACAGCGTGGGAGCCAGTAAACAGTTACGTGCGGAGAACATGAAATAGTATCAAAGCTGTGTCACCCTGACAGCTGAATATTGAATAGCAATAGGGAACCAATTTGTCCTTCAGGGTTTTTCTTCAAATTTGGCATGAGTATAAATTCAGTGGTTATAGCAAGTCTAAAGTCTGACTGATCTGTCCTAAATTATGCGTATACGAAGAAAGATAGCCATAAATGTAAGATTCTCTGAATTCACTTGCATTAAGGATTCTGCCACATTTAACTGTTCCCATGAATATTTTTTCTTAATGAAACTGAGAAGAAGTAGAATCCTTCATAATTTGCTGTATCTGCTAAAAGAAGGCTGGAACATAATACATTTCCTGTTGTAGAAGAAACTATGTCTGAACAATTGTTTCTGAACACACAATTTGTGGGCTTTTGCAAAAGTTAATATAAGGTCATCTAATGGCTCTGATTGAATGTCATGGCCCTGTCAGCGGGCAGGATGTGGAATTTTAAGAATCACATCCTCAGAGGCACCACCACAAACGTAGTTAAGTTGAGTAGAAGTCAGATGGGTTGCCATGTGTTCTGTTTCGGATGGGTAAGGTGTTCTATTTTGGCTAAAGGGAATCATCTAGATTTGGGTCAAATAACATGAATCTTATAAAAATTGAAACAACACAGCCTGGCTTTATATGAAAAAGTAATCTTTGAAGAGGGGATTCATTCCCAGCTTAATGTGGCAGGAGGATGGAGATGCGATAGAGAGTACAGACGTATTTAGGTCTTTAAAATTTATCACCAAGCAAGCTGGTGACAGTAGAAATATTGCCGTGGAAGAAAAAGAGCCAGTGAAGTCTGTGTCCGTGCCATTTGCAATATCCTGCCTGGCTGCATTCTACTTGAGAAGGAGGGGAGAAGGCTTGAGATTTAGTGGCTTACTCAAAAAAAAACCATTTGATGCTGTTAACTTAATGGTGCAAGACTGTCCACAAAGGTTAAGACCACTGATCTGTGATAGCAAAAGAATGAAAGTGCCTGGTTTGGGGGCTATATTTAGGGGAAGGTTTACGTCATGGAGTAGTAGGATTTAGAATCAAGAAAGTTTATATGCATGGTCAAGCACAATTTCTTTCTCGAGTGAGTCATGCCTTGTTCAGCGTAAATGTAATTTTCCTTAGAGTTGCAGTAAGTATTCATATTTAGCCAACGATCTCGTTGTCCAAATGGAATAACTGATAGATAACAGTTTTAATAAGATAAGCATTTTATGTCATGGAAAAAGCAATTTCATGTATACTTGCCGTCAGGTTTGCCCAATGGCATTATCCAAAAAGGAACTTGGTCACTCTAAGACATATAAGTCCAATGGGGATGAGGGCTGCATATATGTACATAAATACGTGCATTCATATATATACATATATGTTTGTATATAATTATATATATAGTGTGCTTCCTCAAACTTTTCACTGTTCTATTCTAAGTTGTGCGACATCTGGGTAGAAAGGTAATTACCCGTGATTTGTAGGATTGTGTTAACGCTGAAGGAATGTAATAGCTCAGAGAATTCAGGATGTCAACATGACCTTATTAGAGCATTACATTAAATAAAATTCAGTGTTTTAAGTAAAGTGACCTTGCCCTCCTAAGTCCTGTGGCAGTCAGCCAGCAGAATCAGTCTTTTTAACCTCTGGTTCAAGATGCTGAAAAGAGGAAAACCAGTTAAGATACTTAATACTTTGTACTGAAAATAAGGGTTCACAAAATACTTTATTTTTCTTCCTTCTACTCTGTAGAATTTTTAATACTTCTTCCCCCTTCTTGGCAGCCTGGTGTTAAAGATGGTTATGGATAATAATAAAATAAATAATAATAAAATAAAAAAATAAAAGAATGCAGTAGCTGAGGTGGACTCAAACAGCTGTGGGTGTCCGAGCCTCCCTCTTGATCTTATCAGCTCCAGGACCGATCTTGGTTTTGTCTCAGAGACGTTATGCTGGTTCTTAGGCACGCAGGAAATGATGGTGCCAGCTTTCTCTGGGTCACTTTCAAAACACGCAGCCCCAGAAAGGGTTGCGCGCTAAATGGCCTGCCTGTAATTACTTTTTTCAGTAGTTAGGCTGTACTTCCATGGTTTCTGGTTTTGATTAATTGAGGCCCAGTCCCAGTCTCTTAGTTTAGTGCTGCCATTGGGGAGTATTGGTAGGTCCTTTTGCCTGTTTTAATTCAGTCTGCATTGCCTTAGAGTTTGTGTACTTGGATAATCAGTTATATATAATAATAATAATGCAGCAGGCTGAGTTGGACTTGTGTTACAGCAGGATATGTGGAGTAAACCTGGACCCAGCAGTGGTGACGTTTTCACTGACAAGTAACACACCCTCTCGCCCATTCCTGGAAAGGTCACATTAACTTGGCAAAATAGCTTTCAGCTTCAGCTCCATTTGACTCTGTTTTCGTGGGCCCCAGCGTCTGTACACAGCACAGCACTGCTCTCCGAGGCCTCCCTGACCTGGGTAATTAGTTCAGACTCAACAGTGTGCACACTTGGACTTCTTCACGCACTCGAGTCGGCGTGATGAAGCCTGGTCTTGACACTGAGTGCTCTTTGACTCTGCGTTGGGCAGTTGGGCTCAGGTGGCTGGAGATGTTTTTGAAGCTGTTGTGATTTGTAACAGTGAACTTCTGGATGCCTGCAACCATCCTGGCCCATATGAGACCTTGTGGTAACTACACATTGCCTCCAGGCCAAGTTACTTTGCTGAAGTAGGGAAGTCTGGTGCTGGATGTGGCTGCCTGTGTGTGGATCATACAGGGGCCACGAGGCAGGTTCTTAGGATGACTTTCAGATGCTGCCTAGTTGCAGCCGAGGAAGTAAGGGACCCTGGAAGGAGTAGGGTTGCAGCTCTGGGAAAGGATCTCTCTTTTCTGCTGCAGCCATAGCTGATAGCTAGGATGTACAGCAACTTGGCTTTTCAGGGCTCTAGACTCCTAGAGAATTTAAATTCTAAAGAGACACCCATCTTACAGATCGTTGCCAGGCTCTAATATATAAAACACGCTCTAACACATAAAACATGCTCTAACCCAGATCCTCAGCTATACCTGAAAACAACCTTTGTGTCTGACCTTGGATATTTCCTGTGCTGGATGGAACCTACAACCTGAAGGAGCTTAACGTTTATCTGTAGGCTGGCACAAGCTCCAGTACTTTCCTACAACTGTCCTAGTGGCATGGAGAACCCAGGCAACCCTCTTCCCTAGGCACACGCTTTACAGCCAGCACATGGTGGGGGTGAGCATTGAAGCAGGCACCCTTCCCTTGTCATTCCTGCAGAGCAAATCCATCTCTTCCGGTGGCCAGCCCTGATAGCTCTGAGGTCTAATACCTCTGCACTGGGAGCGCAGCACAAAACAACACACCGCACCAGAAACCCTCAGCCATGGTGTTTATTCCTCATCGCTGAAGGCCCACATTACTACAATGAAGTAAGCAGGAGTTACTGTTGAGGAAATACAAGCAAAACCATCTAATCTGTGATACTCCCACCCAGCCATGTTATTTGGACAGGTTCATTTTCCAGGCAACCCTTCTGCCTCAGCAGAGTTAAATATTAATAAGTGCAATTCATTGCCTCGCTGAACCAACGTCTGGAACAGCCCATGGGTACTATTGCCACATGCACCCGCTGCAATGAATACCAAAGCCTACTTCAGTGACCTGAATCTTTTGAAAATTTAGTCCTTTATTTTTATCCACTTAGAGGGAACACAAGCTGCAGTGTCCTACTTTTCCTCAACTGTGTCATCTGACTCATCAATCAAAACTGAATTTGAGTCCTATTTTCACCCACTGACTCTCAATCAACCTAACAAACCTATCAGAAGTACAAAAGGACAATTTTGTCACTCCACGCAAGATACCTTTGCAAATCTTGAGTCATGTGAGATATTTTAAGGTTTAAGAAAATTACAATTTCAGCAAGGTCAAATTCTACGCTTTCCCCTGAAAAGATACACTTGGATAGAAAGAACATCACAGGACAAGAGAAAAAGTTCTGTGAAGTAAGAAAACTTTAATATGAGGGGATTTAATGCTACTGGGTTGATTAATTTTTAATAGAATACAATAGTATCATCGTTTGATCCACTTCTGTCAGGGTGCACTGTACACTCTTGTAACATTTACCAGATGTTCATGAGGGCATGTTTGCTGAGAAAGAAATATAAAAACTGTCTGGCCTACAGTCTGTTAAAGAGATGGCTTAAAATGTAAGTCTATCCAGAAAAACCTCAGTTAAAAACCTGACAGCTTTTTTTCCCCTGTACTTTCAGAAATGCATAAAGTGATTAAAAAACACACACCCCCGCCCCCTCCCACCCCCCCAAATCTGTTTTTCTTACTGTTATAGCAAAACGAGTATCGGTGACCTGATCCTATTCTGTCTGGCTCATGAGACATATATGGGAAACAATTACAACATATACTAGAAGATCATTCCTTCCTTTCTCTTGAAATCTCTTTCGCAGAATCCAGCCTTCTATCCTTCAAACAAGTCTTTAACCTTGCCAGGAATAAAGAAAAAAAGGCTGAAAAAAACAGTTTCCAGGGGGAAAAAAAAAACCATTTCTCACAGTGCCACCATTTCTCTTCTGATCTCTCAAATCACCTGATTTTAAGACAGAGCTACAGAATACTTTGAGAAGTTGAGATTAGGAACTAATATTTGCAACCCTTTTGAACATTGCCAACTATATATTCTGATTTTATGCTGCATTATGATTTTCTCTACCTCCCCCACTTCTTTGTTTAAACTAATGGTACCTGGGTCCATTCTCACTCCTAGGTAAAGCCCTCATCTCCTACACACCCCACAAAGTGAATTTCGGACTATATTTTCATAAACAGGAAAATGAAATAAAATTAACACTATGTATATTTTTCAAGCTGTCCTTTTGTTAATGAAGTCCTAACATTACCTCCGTGCGAACAACTAACGATTAAATCTTAAACCAGGCTGCAGCATTAACCATTAGCATATGTTTTCCAGTGAAATTGATTTGATGTGAAATTAATTCTGGGACAGTCTATATACAACTTAGTGTTAGGAACAATCTTTGTGACAGGCTTCGTGCTTTAGATGGACCTCTGTTTTCTCTTCAAGTCAACATCAGATCTCTCATCAGCATAAAAAAATCAAAATATTAGTAATTAATATTAAAGTTATAATTAATAGTAATCAGATATATTGCCACAAGGACAATTACTCTTATTACTAAGCAAAGGGATGTATTTTTCTAGGCAGTGCACAGAGAAGGAGAGAGGAAGAAAAAAACCCTAATATTAGTGGGTAAGAGAATAACTTTTAATATTACTAGTCAATAGGGACATATAAATTGTTTTTGCATTGTACTGATGTCTTCTACTTCACTACAGTTAAATTCTTACCATGTCTAGCTTGACTATAATATACAAAGGCTTTCATATGCTGTGCGCCTACCACACCACATGAAAAGTTTCTTTTTGAAAAAGCCGTATCAGTAGAGTACAATTTACCTGTGACGGTGCAAACGAATGTTGGTGAGCAAAAGTGAATCTGCTGATGAAATTCAGGACATCCAAAATGCATTATTGAATTGAAAGGGAAAGTATTGTTTATACAAGAAGTAGCTCATGAGCTGCATACTCTTCTTTAGCTAATTTGAGTTTTGATTACAACTAATGAAACGTTAAGGCACAGTATGTTCCAAGGAGCCAAAGCAGAGAAGAATCAGACTGTAACAAAAGAAAGTTTCAGCAAGATTTTTGTAAGAATGATGCATGGCGTTATATATTAAACATTAAGCTTCACTGATATTAAGCATTTAGGTTAGTCCTGAACAGCCCCCTCAGTCCTCAAAGGATTCTTAGTCCAGTTACACAAAGGAAACAAGCATGAGGAGATAAGAAGAATATACATCCAGCAGCTAGAGGCTGAATTTTCTCCTGTCAGAATACCAGTAAAGACAAGTCTCCCCTATGCAAAACCAATGAAAGAATCTTGTGTAGTTCCCTTAAACTTTTTAAGGCACCTAGAAGAGAAGCACTACTCGTCAGCTAATAACGACAAGAATCACAGAATGGCTGAGGTTGGATGGTGTTACATTGATGATGAAAATGATGATGGTTATTCCTACTACACAAAACCATAGCAATTAGGTCCAAGGTTGCAAAGAACTTTCTCCTCAGTATGTAATTGCATAATTATATCCTCATGCTATGTCCTGGTTTCGGCTGGGATAGAGTTAATTTTCTTCATAGTAGCTGGTATAGTGCTGTGTTTTGGATTTAGTAGGAGAATAATGTTGATAACACACTGATGTTTTAGTTGTTGCTGAGTGGTGCTTCCCATGCTCTGCCAGGTGCACAAGAAGCTGGGAGGGGACACAGCTGGGACAGCCGACCCCAACTGACCAAAGGGATATTCCATACCATATGATGTCATGCTCAGCATATAAAGCTGGGGGAAGAAGAAGGAAGGGGGGGACGTTCGGAGTCATGGTGTTTGTCTTCCCAAGTAACCGTTACGTGTGATGGAGCCCTGCTTTCCTGGAGATGGCGAACACCCGCCTGCCCATGGGACGTAGGGAATGAATTCCTTGTTTTGCTTTGCTTGTGCATGCGTCTTTTGCTTTACCTATTAAACTGTCTTTATCTCAACCCATGAGTTTTCTCACTTTTACCCTTCTGATTCTCTCCCCCATCCCACCGGGTTGGGAGTGAGCAAGCAGCTGTGTGGTGCTTAGTTGCCGGCTGGGGTTAAATCACGACATGCTATTATCAAATCTATTCAGCCACCAAATTTATCTAAGTTATTATATGGTATTATTGTGCCATAATTGCGGAGCAGCTTAATGCTTTTTAGCATTAAAAAGAGGGAAAGTTTCAGTGCTTTTAATCTCCCAACAGCCTTGAGTGAGGGAGTTCTGTTTTCCTCATTTTATATCTGGAAAATTAAGTCATAGAAACAGAAGATCACTTTGAAACCAAGTCACCAAGAGATGTGAACAGGCATTTATTAATGTAGTCAAGAGCGCCAGCAAAGCCCTGCTGAAATCATTAGGAAGGTGACATGTACATTTCATAGCGGTACTTTTTTTGCAACCTCATGAAGCACTTGCCTGCCTCCTAAACCTCTCATCCCCAGTGACTCCTAGTCACCAGCTGGTATTTGGGGCCCTAGTCCTGCTTGGAGGAGAAAACAATGATGGAATCAGGTGTTTGCTGCCGGTAAACACGTCTGTGTACAAAGCACAGACAAAGTGTATTTTTCTACAGCATGTGGAAGGGATGTCCAATTTCCAAGCTGGCCTCTGCCAGCAACTTTTGTCCCCTGCTGGGGTCTTACCTTGCTCCTTTTCTGGGCCACACTCTTTATCTGTTAGAACTTCCTGCAGGCTTTTCTGGATGTTTGTATGCATGCAGGCATGTCCAAAACTCACCCGTGTCCCAGCTGCTCTACTGCCAGTCACCGCTGGCCCTTTCTACGTGACACCCTCCCCTAGTAATGACGCAGCGTCTCCCACCATTATCCCCCACTAAGAAACAGCCGTTGTTTTCAGTGGAAGTACCAACGGATAAAAATTGGTTTTGGTGTGCAGCTCTTACATTCCAGCACAACACTTCTGGGAGAGCTGGCCTTAGCGATTTATCGTGGTGTCCAGGCTGTGGTGGAAATATGCGACATATGCTGGGGATGCCCCAGCTGCTGGCATGCTGCCCTCTCCCTTATGGCAATATGTGGCCCATGTATGACTATTTCCCCAGGCAAAGGGGACAACAGACCTGAAGGAGCCTTACGCAGAAGGACCTGTAACAGCATGGCACCTTAGGGAAGCCAAGTGGCTTGTGGTTAGTTTCCTAAACACCAATTCAGAAACTTGAACGTAGGCGCTCTGAAATTTTTAGCCGCAGGCTTCTGCCTGCTTAGACATTCCCATTCATATTGTGTGATAGATAGACAGACATTATTTCGGGAGAACAAAATGTGCTATTACCACAGGATCGTATAAATCCTGCCTGTCTTCTGGGAAGTTCAGATTGAAAGAAAAGCTGGATATAACTATCCTAAAGCATTAAATATTTATGAAAAATATATATCATGGCATTTTACATACAATTGTACAATATACTTTTGTGACTTTGCTCCCAAGGTACTTCTTCAATATCTTAAGTTGTTGACAAATGGCGCGATGCTTTGCAGCAGGAAAAGATCTCCCCTCCAGCCCCCCAAATGAACTCCGTAAGACATATTTCTTATGCTTGATATTAAAGCAGAGAACTGAATTTTCACCTCATCATTTTATATTGAAATGGTTTTGGTTATGAAAGTAGAATAATCAGGAAAAGTATTTTAAATATAGCTTCACTAAACTGCAGAGGAAATTACATTGTCTGCTGAGTGTGAAAATCTGTCTATAATTAGATTTAAATATCACTCCTTTCAGTGCATTTTAGCATTTCTGCAGACTGTAGTCCTTATGAAATACATAGTTTCAGAGTATAGCCTTCCTCTTATGAAAGTTACAACCCCATGGCATGCTTTCAAGAGAGTATGTCTTTGTATTAGCTATAAAACATAATCTAATTGTTGATGCAGTTGTTGAGTAGTTTCCTCTCATTCCAGTAGCATAATTTGTTATCATTTGCTTTTCTCTATGTATTGTTGCATCCTGTATGTTTGGAAGGAAAATGATTCATCTGTAGCTAAGGATAGTACAGAATGTACAGAATTTTACTATAAATGTCTGTGTTTCATATTTTACAAGTGATGCTTGTATATATAAAATGCTATTTACTCCATCTAAACAGTAGTGGAATTTCAGCAACTGTAATGTTTTCTTTTGTCTTAATATACAGATAAAGAAAAAAGGTTATTGAAATGGAAGATATTTATATGGCTGTGCTTTTGCAGAGAAGGTGCTAACTGACCAGTTGTTGTTGGGTTTTTTTCATTATCTGTAATGTAAACCACAATAATGTGATGTAAACCACAATAATGCCATCACTTATAAGGTTAGGTTTTTCACTCGTCCACTTGTGATGGCCGTTTCCAAATTGAGGCTTGTTTCTTTGAAAAAGAAGCTGAAGAGTAAAAAGTGATTCCTAAAGAAACTGTTGACATCATATTGATATTTCAGCTAGTTATCAAGACATTGCTGTGCTTTAATGCCTTCTGGGTACACCTACAGCACGTAGTGTATGAACAGGGTGGATAGCTGGGGAGAGGGGAGGGACATGAGGGAGCTGTTGTGTCCCCTGGCTACCTCGGCCCTCTGCCATGTGTCCTGGTGATGTGCACTCCCATAGGAGCAGCCACAGCGCTGGGAAGCCTCCATGATTCTTTCCCCCCATCTTCCAGTCCACTTCTAACATTTGACCAGCTCAGATATGCCCCCAAATTGGTCTCTGAGCAGTGACAGGGAGTGGAGGGAATGGGGTCTAGAGATGCACAAGGTCAGATCATTAGCCAGCACTGATCAGAGTAAACAAGACCAGTGTAGATGGCTTATCCCACCTGCTTTTTAGATGTGGGTGCCTCCATCCCTGAGAAGAGCTGTGGTGCACCCCCTGCTCCACCATGTACTGCTCGTTCTCAGGTATTCAGCCACTGCTGGATTTGTGTTTCAACCAAGTGAATTATAATGCAGTGGAAATATTTTCCCTTCAGAACCTCTGATTTTCAGAAGAAATAGTTCCCCTTGTTAGCCAGGAATGAACTGTAAAAATCACACCTCAGCCCAAATGAATTCTGACTGTACTTGAAACTTTAACCTAATTAAACTGTTAACTTCAAACTCTGGCATAAAAAGAAAAAAAGAACATTGTCATTTTTGACATTAGGTAGGTAAGGCAGCATCTCCCATTTTAGCACATTTTGTACCATACAATGGTGAGTTCAGGTATTTCAAATCTAATTAGGACATACACACAGTGGACTTTCACTAAATTGTCATGTAAGTAGAGCCATCATTTCCAGCACAAGCAGCTCAGGTGTCCCGGCCTGCCTGGCCCTCCAGGCTTCCAGGCAACGTGGCTGGATGAAACAACACTGTTTCTTTTATCAAGAACTCCTGGCTCCAAAGATCTGTCACTGCAAACAGCCACGGGAGCAAATCATATGTTAGCCTAAAAAATCAATATTGAAGAACAAATTGAACTCTAATAGTGTGTCTGTCTGGTTATTTAAAAATAGATGAACAAAGAAAATTCAAAGGACAGGAAGCAGCAAAGAGAGGTTTACAGAGATTACTCAAAGGTGGAAAAACCGAAAAGAAACTTCTCCTTCCGGAAACAGCCTGGCTCAACACCCACTGAAACCAAAGAAGTGGTTCCGTCCCTTGACTTTGAAAGTCTCATCTGTGTGTCTTCTCAGACACATCATTTGTGCCTTCTCAAACACAAACAGATAGTACCTAATTTCTTTTTTTGCCTATATGCTCATGCTAAGGCCCATTAATATTGCCCAAATAATGTAAAGGGAAGGGTCTTGGACATGTAACAATCTAGCCTTCAGACCATAATCTTTCAAGGAAGTGGAGCACAACAAACCTGTCAACAAATAGAGTGAGCTAAGATTCTCCCAAGAGGCTTTATTAAAGTTGCAAGATAATTATAGACACATTCAAAAGGTTCTACTGAAAATTACTGTTGAAACCTCTGAACTGTTCTGAATATCCTTTGGAGACACGCTTGAGACTTCCTGTAACATTCTACAGAAGATGCAATTCTCCTTTAAACTCCACAGGGTTCAAAAGCCTGCAAGGGTTATCATTTTCTAATAAGTACTGTTGTATTGAACAGTATTTATTAAAATGGTCTTTAAATTGTAAATTCTTTTTAAATTGTTAAAATGGTCTTTCAAAGAAAAAAGCAATGCAAAGAAAAAAAGAAAAAACACTTAGAATGCAAAGTTCTCATTATAAAGAAAAAGTAGAAAGGAGGCAGCTGAAAAAATTTAGTATGCATGTACCAGCAAGTGTGAATACTGTGAAACTCAAGGATGGATAAAGAAATTAATGACATTAATGAATCACTAACAGTGATCTACAAATAATTACACATTAAAGGCTTCTAAAAGTGGCTTGGTGAAATGCTAAGAAATACCACTAAACCTGGCTGTCTCAATTACCTCCCAAAGCTACAGAGGCCAAAAATTTCACTTACAAATACTGCTGTCATTTATTTGTCCCAGCAGCTCCGAAGGCAGAAATATATTTTACAACCAGAACTAAAGCTCTTTGTATGTCATCTGGATTTGCCATCTTGGACAACACCACAAGGATTGATTTGCGATTCCTGCTGATTTGTGGTTCCTGCTGAACAGCATGTATGTGGGTGTTAAGCTTGGGTGTGGAAACAATGTAGTGATTTTTACAGGGTTTTGTGCCTGAGCTGGTAAGACCTGCAAGTGCCCTGTTAGGAGATGTTAAGTCCCTGTGTGAAACCAGCTCTGCTCATACGTTTCTGCTCTGCAGTACCAAGTCTGATGAGCCAAAATCCTATAAACATCTGTTGCTTTGTTTATTTATTTATTACTGAGCCTTATACATCATGGTTCAGCATAGAGGTAAGCTTGGCTTCTGTTAAGAAGGCAGCTTGTCTATAATTATATATTCCTCATCCTTGCCCAGAGCATCCACTTTTTTCCTTTTTTTTTTTTTTTTTTTTTTCTTTTCTTTTTTTCCCCTTTTATCCTTGGTAAGGAAAGATTAGCAGTGATTATCAGTGAGGAACCTGGGGAGCTTGGTGGTAGCTTGAGTAAGTTCTTACAAAGCTTGATTGTATAAGGTATGATAAAACACCTGCTGTCTACACAATCTGAGAAAAACTAGCTATGATGAATGGATAAACCTCACTTATGTTTTGTATCCTGGCATTCTGCTACCTGGAAGAAAGTCTGTTTGGGCTTTGAAACTCTTTCTATCTGATCCTGTATGCATTTAAGGGAAAGAGAAAGAACTGATATTACAGTTATTTATGTAATGTTAGCCTGTGACTATCTCGTTTGGAGAAAAATGTCCCTTTATTCATGGGAATGCCTGTGAATATGAATGGTTCCAGGGGGTAACAACAGCCACTGAAAAGTTGGTATCTGGGACTTGTCTAATTCCTGACACTTTTGTTGGATAAACACCTTCTGAGAGCTAGACTCACAGGAATAAAACTTGCTGGGTGCCATATCAGAGTGGGTAGGTTTTGTCTGGAAACTAACTTTGAAATGCTAATAATTTTTTGAAAGTTATTTATGAATTATTCCTAGACTTATTCTATGCATCTGCTCCATTTCTCATCATTGGGATTGCTCCCATCAGGCAGGGGGAACCTGTGGGTTCCAACCTGTGACCAGTTGTTCCTCAGAGCCTGTCCAGGGGGTTCACCACAGGAAGGCTCATCAGATATCAGCACCCTGAATACTGTGCTTGAGTCAGCTCCTGGCTCAGTGGCTGTCAGAAGCTCCTGGCTGCCAGTGAGAAACTTAGGTAATGAATTTTCTCCTGAATAGATTTTCCTGAAGAAGCTGAAATAAATGAAGTACATTAGCTTGTTTTACAAGAAGTCCATCTTGCTTTTACTGAGCTAATTACCCTGCAGTCATACAGCTATAATGTTTTTCTAATACATTGTGGAATCTGTTGAATCTGGAGCCAGAGTAATTATGACATCTCAGGTTCATTTGTGATTAAAAGCACTGACTATTCTTACAGCTCACACATCATCAGAGAAACTCAGGTCATTTTATAAACACCGATACCTCTCAGAACAGTTGGAGGAATATATAAATTAGTAATAAGAAATATTCTTATATTTGAACATTACACACTGGCTTTTCTTCTCAAAATGTTTTCTGAATACACAAATACCTTAAAGCTCCATTCTATGTGGCACTATATACAGTATATGAGCAACCCAGTAGGGTTTAGGATAGGAAGTGAAACTGTAGTTGCCAGTAAAAATGACAGAAACCATTCTGAGATGCAAAAAGTAAATACCCACATTAGAATTTGGCTAGGATATGAAAGCTAAAATCTCTGCGCTCTTGGAAATGAAATAATGCCATTTTTAATGACTGCAGTGTCAAAGGTGTTCACTTACAACTGTTTAAACACAACTCCTATTAACACAAATCTGGACTTTATGTTAACACAGGGTCAGAGAGATGAGTCATATACGGTGAATTAATAGTGAATCACTGAACCCACCTATAATAGGTGTCTTCTAGACTAGCTAGGCATTAATGATGTATGACTGCTCTGCTTAACGTGGTACAACTGCAACGCTCAGCAAGGACAGGACGGGTTTTCTCTCTGTTTGCAGGAGAGAGCACATACTCCTGTCCTGGGTCACATGCAGGATGTGCAAACACGTGTAGAGGAAGGGGAAGGTTTAGGTATGAACAGGCAGCCACATCGCTCCATCCGTTCTCAGGCTCTGTGCCAGTAGAAAAGGGTTTCAGATATGGGCAGGCAGCTGACGTGGGTTTGTGGCAGGCACGCGAGAGAAGGAAGCCATGCAAATGCCAGAAGTGCTAGGGCTGGGGCAGGGGAGAGCTGTTTGGTGCCTGTGCAAGGGCACATGGCAAAGAACCCGATGATTATCGGCGGGGTGATTATACCGAGGCACAAGGATTTTGGTAAATCATGCAACTAGCTGATAAGAGAGAGAGGATATTTTACAGGCACAGAACTGAGACAGTGATGAGGTGACTAAATTAAACCTAAACATGTGAGACAGCTAAGAAATTAACTAACATCTCCTTATTCCCTGCCCAGGTTCTTAAAGCAGACAGCATTACGTGTTCTCCACTCTGTCCCTACAGCTTCTGTGAGAGGCTGTCCCTGCCGACCAGTGTGCACTGCATTGCATGCTAAAAGATACTGTGCATGATGAAAGGCTCGGAGCCAATAGGGTTGTAGCAGCCTTAATTAAAAATGCAATTAAAACCCCAGAATGAGTTACCGTTAGCCAAAGCGGTAGGAGAAACCAGAAGGTTGGTTTGGGGTTTTTTTTGCCTAGTATATTGGAGTGGGAATGGAGCTAGAAAGATAACAGGGCAATTAAAAACGAGAAATGGATTAAATTAATGACGACTGAAAATGGCTGTAAGGCTGATTTTTTTTTTCATGTGTCTATAGTCTATTAAACAAAGAAAAGAAATTTGAATAATCAAGAAGTCAGAATGATGCTGTAAAATCAATTGCTGATTAAGAACACAGAAAGAGTAATTGGAAAATGTAAAATGTACATGATGTAATGGCTCCAGTAATACATATCTCAAAGGAGCTAGAGGAATTGTGGAGTCTGAATGGATTTGACGGGGCGCTGTAGGGTGTTTGCAACATCTGGCTAATGGCAGTGCTAAGTTACAAGACTCATCCCCCTGTTGTAGTCATGGTGAGGGAGTCACCTCCAGAAGACAATGGTATAAATGAAGATCCAGGAGTCTCTGAGGGGAGCCAGCCCATTCACCTGGGCATCTGAACTAGTGCCTCAATGCAGGTGATGTGAAATTCCCCCTTTGTTTCACACTGCAACACTCCATGGAGAGACCGGGGGAAATAAAGTGTTTCCCACCAGAGATGGATGTGAGGAAACCTGCCACTGCTGATGCTACTGCTCCACTCAGGTTATTACAGTGTTCTTATTACCAGGACGTTAGAGCCTTACTGATATTGAGTTCACGCTGGCTCTGTATTCCCTTAACTCCATCAACTTCCAAAAGAAAAAGTGAAGGAAACTGTGAGACAGAAATGAGGCATCTTCGAAGGGCAAAGCTGCCACTTCAGCTGCTTGTACCAGCACTAAGCTCAGAAGGGTAAACTTGAAAGGGAGTGAAGCTTCTTTTCTTCAGCAGCTGGATGAGGCAAACATAACACATATCAGCACAGATATGGTTTTCCTGACTCCAGAGCTAAGAACACATCTTTCATGCATCTAAAGACTAGGAAATCAAAAGTGATTCCCTCTCGATTTCATCCTTGTGCCTTAATCCAGGGATCAGAAAGGATCTCTGGCAAGAATCTGTTTTGTTAACAGGAACCAGCAGAGAACTGTAGAGTCGGTATACCTCAAAAAGCTCCTGAAATAGGATCAATCTGCTAAAATAGCCAGTGGGAGGACAAGACAATAAGATATCCAGAGACCAGTGGTTCACCCTTCCATTGTGTACCAGCCTTGCCTTCTTCACTCACTGCTGAAGATTTATGCATCCTTGATCATTTGCATCCGCTGCCTGGGCTCTGAAAGCAGTGCAGAGTGGCTCTACACAGGGTAGTCTGGAGGGAGCATTCCAGTCGTTGCATAAGGAAAGCCCTGGGGTACTGGTGTGAAAAGAGAGACAACAGCTCTGACAAGCAGACCATGTATGAAATATTAAAACACTACCTACCCCGGCTGCTGTGGGCTTGTATCCAGCATTAGTACACCATGCGCTATCAATGGGTGGCACCAGGGAGTTGAAGAAAGCAGGGGAAAAACTATTTTGCATACAGTTTTTTCCTATAGACTGCTAATTAAAACAAGCATACCAAAAAACCAGAAGAAAGTATTTTCTTCGCTGCCCTGCCCCTCCTAAGCAGCCCAGCTGGGACAGAGCTGGCTGTGTGCTGCCGTTCCCAGCAGCATGTTGTGTCCACACTTCCAGCTCCACAGGAACATCCCAGAAAAGGGCAGAGGGGTGGGCAGCATGCAGGCAGCGTGTTTCCCTCACCATTTTGAACGGGAGTAAGGGTAGAGAACTCAAGCTCCCAGTTCAGTCTGGAAACAGGCATACAGCCTCATCACCTTCATCTCAGAGACCAGCAACAGCCGTCAGTGTGTAAGATGGGACAAGAGAAGACCCCAAGCCACTGAGTGGGCAAATAATCTTTATTAACTTCAGCTTCCAGGGCCTGCTCCCGCTGGCCTCCACCCTACCCATTAAATCAGCTGGAATCAGGCTCAGAGCATCAAATCCCTGTGGCTTCCCCTGGTTGATTCTTCTTAAGGCATGTCTGCAAAGGAAGGCAGGAGAAGCTTGAGTGGCAGTTTTAACAGCTGTAGCCTCTCTGGAAAAATCCATGGCAGCCATCAGTGGCAGATTTTTTCCTTAGCCTGTTTGCAGTCTTGAACTCCCATGTACATCCCTCTTGTTATTTTACAGGCAGCATTTTGGCTGTAGGGAAAGGGAAGACCTACTGCAGGCAAATGAAAGATAGCTGAGCAAAATATTTCCATCTAATTCTGCCATGAACACCGGCTGGTCACCTATACTTTTCTTGTTCAGAAACCCTGGGGATAAATTTGCATGAAACTGTATATATGCACACTGAGAAAGCAAGCAGCGCACCACTTGGGAAAAGCAAGGACCACAGCGGAAAGACAAACTAGAATCTCTTGGTCAGTTTTGGTTTAATACCTTGTACTTCTTTAGATAGATCCACACAGTGTCCCACTAGCTCCTCTGACCTGGTCTCAGTGCTGTTTCTGTGACTTCACTGGCTTTCCCTCTTGTGTCAGCAGAAGATGTGGGAAAAGAGGCATAGTTTCTTCCCCCATAGGATGTGAAATGCATCACTGTATGCCCTAACGAGGATGCCTTCCCTGATGTGATGATCCCTCTTCCGCGTCTTCAGGGATCAGACCCACTTTTTAATGATTGCAACAACCTTTGAGATTAAGACAACTTCCCCACTAAACCTCCCCCATTTACTTTTCACTATTGAGAGAGAGAGATTTAGGAAAAACCACAGGTGACTAACATTCCTTGGTACATTCTCCTGTGCTTTTCTGACAGGAGATGTTAGAGACAGATGTATTGTTGTTACAAGATGTCTTGCATTGTAACACAGAAGGTCAAATACAACCCCAAGACTTCCACTGTCTATAAGTAGAAATCATCAGCACTGAACTCATGCACGAGTTTATCACCTGCAGTCCTCATCCTGCCTTCAGGTGTAGGTGGCATTGAAGCATATGAAAATAAAATTCCACATAAAATTCATGCTACTAATCCATGCTTTATTTTAACCTCGCTTAATAACCTCTTAGTGCATATTACAATCCTTAGTTGTTTTACCAGTGATGCCTACTATAAAGGAATCAGATACACTGGTACACTCAGGTTCCTTCATCCTAATCCAGTGACACAAAATAAATGAGAAAATGTTAAGAAGAGCGTCTGATAGCTTTGCGTTGCCTGATTATCACAAAATCATGGCTTCAATGCACTAAAAAATCCACTCTGTAATCAGTATAATTAAAACCTTATGTATATCTTTCTGTTTCCCCTGCAAAGTGGTCATTTGTTAAATTGCCAGATAAGGTTGCTGCATCAGCTTTGAATTTCAGCCTAATTTCATGGTGTAACAGGGCACACACAATCACTCTCTGTGCCTGCTTGCACGTAGGTGTATCAGCCCGTGTCTAATAACTATTGTACTAAAGAGCCAATTTCAATCAAATCTTCGGAGGTCTCAAAGGTATTCTGGTCCTATAAGATTTACGACAACAGAAAACTATGTGGAGGGAGAATTTTCTGTACGTGCTTTTTCTGAAAGAATTGGAGGCACCATCCACTTTATCAGGTGTAAGGGAATCCATGCAGGAGCCCAATTAAGCTTTATTGGTCCTCCGGTTTACCAAACTATTCGTAGGTAACGTGATCATCCCACATGGACAGAATCATTACAAAATAAGGAAAATAGAGACCTCCAGAGGGCTTCTAGACCAACCAACTGGATAAATGATACTGTGTCATACCTGCTAAACATCTGTCTAACCTGTTAAAGATTTCCGATCCTGAAGTCTCCCCAGGCAATGATATGAGCATACATCTTTATTCCCCACCATCTTGTACTACAGCTAAAGCATTGTAATACATTAGCGAAGCTCTATAAAATATGGTTCAAAGCCTGCCGTTCGTGGCTGTGTTTGCATTTCAATTTACAGAAGTCTAGGTAACAGAAGGAAGGTAAAACAATGCTGCAGCATCGATTTCTCTCAGGGACATGATAGTTGCATAAAGGGCTCTGCTAATTATAGCCACCAGCTATCAACAGACTCAACAAAAGCCACAGCAGCATTGCAGCAATTCAGTGCCTACCATAGTCCATAGCTCTTTAAGCTGAAAGCATTTGTCATGCCTAAGAATTGATTTTCAAAGGTAATGCCCAGGCAGCCCCCTGCAATAAAACAAGGGTGGACTTGACTCTGAAAGGTCCTTCAGATGGTGAGTCGCTGCCAGAGCACTTTCCTCCAGCGTACCTTGTTTTTAATTGATGGGACTTCTCAGAAGGTGGATCCATTACACATGACTCGCTCAACTTCAGGACTTTAATCCCAGGGAAGCTACCAGCAAAGCTCCCTTAAATTTATGTTGGAAATGATGTGGACCATCCTTAAGAGCAGAAAGTGCAGTATTTAGGCAAAAATGTGCTGTTCAGTAAAAGACTCAAGAATGTCATTGCTTCACAAAACACCAGTACATATTTTCCTAGTTAAAGAGAATGGATCAGGCTAGGTAAAAATTACTGTCTTCATGTACATTTTTCACTGCCTAAATCTGAGGTTACATTTGGAGGGATACGTGATAATTTTATACATGCTTAAAAGCAGTGCCTCGAGGAGGACTGGGAAGAGTGGGAAATGCCATCCTCTCTATTTTCTCTGGCTTAAGGGAGTCCCAGCTGCTCGGTCTTTCGCTTCCTTCCGAGCTGACACCAAACTTCTGCTTACAGTCCATCTGGGTCCCTAGGTTGTGTGTATGTCACAACAACCCCATGCAATGCTACAGGCTTGGGGAAGAGTGGCTGGAAGGCTGCCCGGTGGAAAAGAACCTGGGGGTGCTGGTCGACAGCCAGCTGAACATGAGCCGGCAGTGTGCCCAGGTGGCCAAGAAGGCCAACGGCATCCTGGCTTGTATCAGGAATAGTGTGACCAGCAGGACTAAGGAAGTGATCGTGCCCCTGTACTCGGCACCGGTGAGGCCGCACCTTGAATACTGTGTTCAGTTTTGGGCCCCTCACTACAGGAAAGACATTGAGGTGCTGGAGCGTGTCCAGAGAAGGGCAACGAAGGTGGTGAGGGGTCTGGGGAACAAGTCTTATGAGGAGCGGCTGAGGGAACTGGGGCTGTTTAGTCTGGAGAAGAGGAGGCTCAGGGGAGACCTTATCACTCTCTACAACTACCTGAAGGGAGGTTGTAGTGAAGCGGGTGTTGGACTGTTCTCCCAAGAAACTAGTGATAGGACGAGAGGAAATGGCCTCAAGTTGCGTCAGGGGAGGTTTAGATTGGACATCAGGAAAAATTTCTTTACCAAAAGAGTGGTTAAACATTGGAACAGGCTGCCCAGAGAGGTGGTGGAGTCACCATCCCTGGAGGCATTCAAAAAACGTGTAGACATGGCACTTTGGGACATGGTTTAGGAGGCATGGTTTAGGAGGTTGAACTTGATGATCTGAGAGGTCTTTTCCAACCTTAATGATTCTATAACTCTATGATTCTGTGTACACTGTAAGATTTGGGGAAAGAAGTAGGTGAAGCAATGTCCATGAAAAACCATCTAAGGAATTTTCCTTGACCATATCTTAGTTCTGTGCCTCTCCCAACCTTTCCCTGGGAGCGAAAAGTGTAGCACAAAATTCTCTTTGGTGAAAATCCTTGGTTCTGTTTTCAGCATCTTAAAAATCTAAAAGCTTCTTCCGCTGCAACTTGGCACAACTCCTGCTACTTCAGAGGGGTCTTGTTGGTTTCTGTCAGGTTTGGAGCTGCCATCAGCCTATCAATGCAAGAGGGTAATTCCTCAAATGAGGGAGATAACTTTATAGAACAAAGCAGCGATGGCATTCATACTCTGCTCTCCCTAAGCCTGCCTTCTTGCCAAAAAATGACAAAATATTTAAGCATAACATAACTTATTAATTGTTTGTGGCATTTGGACTTGAAACTCTAAGCAATAATTATGCTAATGAGAAATAAAGTATTTTCTTGGCAGCAGAATACTTTTTGTTGGCATTGTTGTCGACTTGTTTATTTGTTGCTTTCTTGTCATCATTGCTGGCTTCTATTTGTATGCAGTAAGTGCCATTTACAGCTGTCCTTGAGAAAACTGCCGCAGCTTCCAGAAATTGCTGTCCTGTTTCTCGTTTTCTTGTTTCAAAAGTAACAGCTTTTTGTCTTTTCAGGCCTTCGACAACTGCACACCACGTAGCTATTCCCTGGGAAGAGTAATGACTTTCTCAGCAGTGCAGTACGGCAGTGCACCGGGGGAATAGATGTGGGGACTTGCCATTACAACAGATATGAGAGAAATGAAGTGCCCGTCCACAGAGGCCTCAGTATTGGCTTGAACGATCACATTCCCATTTCAGTTCTTAATTGCTCAATGAGCAGGAGGAAATGGAGTAGATCCAGGGGGATCTGCAAAGGAAGAGAGTAAATTCTTACCCAGAGCTTGCTGCAGAGAAATGCTCTTCTTCAGCTTATACATTTTGAGCATAAGCAGCAGCTTTATGTAAACAAAGCCATTTTCATAGGGAAGTCCCTTGAAAAACTGGTGATTCAATTCTGCTTTTATTTACCTAAGTGGACCAGCCCCAGTGACCTCCTCTGAAGATGGGTCCTTGCTGAGCTGGACGGAAGGAGTGGTGAACTGGGGCGGGAAGGCAGGGGAGGGGAGGCTGAGCAGTTGCACAGTGCCTCCCTGCAATGTGGTGTGCAGCAGCCACCACTGCAAACATTGGCAGCGGAAAGGCTGCAGTCCTCAAAGCTTCTGCCCTGCCTGGTTTAGGGCTGTGTATAGATGCTCTCTGCCTGTAGAGGAGTCCCACCTACTCATGGAGGATCTTCACCCTCCCAGCATACCATGAGGAAGGAGGGAAGCATCAGTTCAGATGCAGTGGAAGTGATGCCTCGGTTCACTTAAGCGATGGGTAGGAGGACTGGCCCCCTCATTACTGTGATCTGCACAAGCCAGAAAAGCCCTTGCTGTGGGAGCAGGGCCACGAGCTCTGTGGAAGAGCACTGGTGTACAGCGACTGTGACATGGACCAGACTGGGGGAATCTTTACACAGAGCCTTTAAAATGGATGTGAGGCTGATTTCCCTGTTTCCCCTGTCACACCTGTGGATAAATCACAGAGGGTTTTTGGCATCTCATATTAAGATACAACTGACTATCCAGTGACTGAGTTATCCTGTGACACTTGTTTGAAATAATGTAAGTAGAAAGTGAAATCTGTTTTACTTTTTTTTTAATTCATACGAGTTCCCGAGATTTTGTTCATATTTTAATGGAAGGTCTAGTTAGTGGGTAATTGAGTTAAAGGTGAGATACTGCAAATGCAATTCATTAAAGCTCGAATTTTAAACTACTAATATGTGTGTAGCTGTTAGAAATGAGAAACAGAGACACAGAATAACATCTGCTGGATCTACTGTCTCCATGTTGCATCTCTAGCATGCAATAAATGACATTCTTTTCTTCTTTTTCTCTTTGGGGATATTGCCCGAAAAATCTATTACTTACCAGATCAGTGAATCAATAGATGTTATTTTTCTCCTTGTGCTAGATCTGCACTAAGAACAGCAAGGAAAACCTGCCTCTCAGTGCACAGAAGTTCGTGATCGTTAACATACAAAATGGTCACCATATAAAAGCTATATGTTCCAGCACTTTGTGTTCCACGTCACCATTTCTACACCTTTGTGTATACTTGGTGAACAGTTGTGGGTTTCTTTTAAGAAAGAGGATGTCTGATTTCCAAAATTACAGAATCATCTGTAATTACAAGAGCCACAGAGTGACCAAAATAAACCTTGTTGCTTGCTTCAGGTTATATTAGAAGCAGCTTTCTCAGGGCCTGGCACTCGGCAGGTGTTTCTGAGAGCTGCCCTGCTGCATTATGAGCAGTTTCTGATAACAGTCCTGCCACCCCAGCGTGTCTGCTGCTATATTGACACAGCCCCTCTGTCTCTAATTCTGCTCCTTGTTGGAGGATCAGACCTACCCAGGGCACACTGCTGCAGGGAAAACAATGTCTTTGTACAGACACATAAAATAAAAACAACCAGGAATCACGCAGATGCATGTAAGAACATACACTTCGCACTGACAAATGTCAATGCAAGCACAACCCGCTGGAGGTTAAGACTGTACTCCCTGACAGATGCATTTCCTACTTCTACGTCTTGGCTTTGATTCTTTCCTCCCTCATTGCTTTACTCAGTAGTTATACTGTGCAACACACCTGTAATGCTCCAAACATGAAAACCAAAACAAAACAGAGATCAAGGGAGCAGGTCACCAGCTCCATGATAGAGCATCGCATGTGCAAGATGGAAGACATTTCCATGGGACTTGGGGTGAGCCACTGATGTATCCCAATTTGTTCCTTGATAGCCAGGTGAGCAGAAAGGAAAGGAGGAGTTAAGACATTTCTGCCACGTCAGTATCTGTTTGCTGCTAACACCCAGCCCAGGTAATCGCTTACATCCACGCCCAGTGATTGTTAAAACTCATTTATCCTGAGCTGCACTGCAAATCCATTTTGCACTCATAAGGAACAAGCAGATGAAAGCTCAGGACCAACACATTTCTATCTGCCTTCATGTGTCATTCATCAGTAGCCCCACACTTCAGAACCCTCAGGATTTTTGTTCTCAGCTACCTGCAAGAGGTAGCTTTTGTGTTCGGCTGTAGGTTACTCAAGAGATTAGCCTCATGGAGAACTGGTGCCCCCTGTGCCAGCCTTCTGAATCCTAAAGGCGACAAAAAGCCCACCACCAATGATATATCAGGATTTAGATTTCCTCAAGTGTGTGCCTTTAAATATATCCCAATTCTAGAACAGGAAGCTTACTACAGTTACTTTAAGATAAATGAGGACATCACATTGCTTTTAGAAAAGCAAAGAAGAAAACAGTGATGTGGGACTCTATCCCAACGTCTGAATTAATTTTTAGTTTGTTCCTGGATGAACATTTGGATGATTGATTTTGCTGCACTAGGGAGTTTTCTTTCAGTTTCAGGAGTTTGAGAATCAATTTTCCATGACCAAGTAGCATAATATCTCTCAAAGATCTAGGAGGGACTATACCAGCTTCCTTAAATGTATTAATAGCTATGGTTTTTATTTAGAAGAAGAATAAGGAGGAGGCAGGTGGCAGTCACTGGACAAATAACCTTCATAATGTGGAAAATACTAAGCAGTTTAAAAGATGCTGGCTGTAGCAAGATTTTTCCAAGTGCTGCTGACTAGCTAGGAGATAATTCACACTCGGCTGGATGAAGCTGCACTTGATTTGTGCAAGACAATGAAGGGGAAATAAGGCAAGGCAGTATGACCTGGTTTTTGGTTTTTTAAACCAGAAGCGCCAAGGTTAAGTCCACCAAGTGTTGTCTTCAGAGTGGAGAAACTGCTTGAAAGATGCCTACCTGCTCCAGGTGGCCAGCACTAAGCACCCCTGGGAACAAAGTCAGGGCACTCACACGTGGGCCACTCCACTCCTTGCTGCCCAGTTTCTGCCTGTGCACGGGAGGCCCACGAGGAGCAAGGACAAAGCCAGCAGAGCATCACTCTTCGGGTGCCTGTCTGTGTTTTCACGTCCTATTTTTCCACATGTAAAGCTGCAAGACCTGAATGTTCATTAGTCGTCAGGGTTTATAAACAGCACACCTTCAAGCTGTGCTTATTTTGGCCGACTTTGCCTGTTGTTTTTCTCTACGTAGCTGAGTGTTCAGCTTGTATTTTCTTTTTAAGATACCACATCTCCATCCAGGAACTTCCCTTCATTCCCCTTACTCAGCCCGGACAACACTCATATTCTAAGTCTAAAAGTCTTCTGAAACTTCGGGACTTATCACAGAACTGAAATCTCTGGTTTATAAAGGTTTCTGCACATCATAAAATGCTCAGTTGAAATCTGCCTCGTAATTAGAGCTGAATAAAGACAGTTTTCTTTCACAGAAGATTTAGAAGTTTCAAAATCTGGGTTTCCTCCAGTTCCAAACAGTCCCCTAGTATTTCCAAAATTTCTACAAACTGGAAGGGAACAGCCTACACCGAGGTGGACGAGGAGCCTGGGAGGCCAAAGAGTCGCTGCCCTGCGAGTGCCCGGAGCAACCCGAACTCCTGGCTCCCCGACAGCCACCCGGGAAGTTAAAACACAGTTTGTGTGTATGGGAGGTAGGAGTCAACTACTGTCAGATGGAAAAGTGGCTTTTGAACAGAAGTTCAGACACTAATCAGGTTTTGCGCAGAATTTTGTACACAATATTGATCAAAGAGGTGGTGTGGCTGCTGAGACTATTTGGAATGTATAGTAC
Source organism: Fregata magnificens (assembly GCA_013389945.1). Lineage (NCBI taxonomy): Eukaryota > Metazoa > Chordata > Aves > Suliformes > Fregatidae > Fregata > Fregata magnificens. Next base: position 111,888 of record WAAD01037433.1, read on the forward strand.
CTTGCACTGCCATGGTTACATGTGAAATCTAAAAAAAGTCCACTTTACTTGAAATCTATACCTAACATTTCAGCAAATTTGGACCTTCAGGACTGTAGAGTCCATTTGTACTCAGCACAATGTCATTCTTAATTTGGCTTATGAAAGCATAAATTGATTTTGAAGTGCATGTAGATATATACAGTAAGTTATGCCTGCCTCTTTTTTACATACTGTAGTGGATATAAACATTAAAAGATTAGCTTGCAAAGAACACATCCTGTAACATGGAGAAGAATATAATGAAAGGGCAGGACACTCTTCCTTGTGATTTAGCCAAAACCAGGTTGGATTTTGATATTCATCTAGTTCAAATGAAGCATATCTAAACCATTCATTCTGCTATCCATGGTTCATTTACTAATATGATTTTATATAATCTTGACAGCTTTAAATTATATCCAGGTACTTATAAATGCCTTTCAAAGCATCTCAGCTCTTGATGTACGATGACCCAATCCATTCCTTGGCAGCTGGATTTAACCGTGTCAGAAAACAACACACCACCACAGAACTCCCACTGTTGAACTTTGCCAATTAAAGGTCTGTCTCTCCTAATCTTTCCCCTTCTGCAGAAATCAGAATTGAAGCATATTTTATTTGGCATCTTCTCAGGCATTTCTGTGTCAGATGCGAGTTTCCTGGATACACGAAAGCACCCCATCTTTACCAGAACATTCAGTTTCACATTATAGCTGATCAAAAGTGACATTATGTGAAGAAGTGTTACATATTTATTGTTTTATCCTTCTGCTCTGGGTGCCCCGTACATGCCCTTTGTGTTCACAGCAGATCTTATAAAGATGTCCATTGGTTTTATAAGTAGCACAATAACCTCCAAAGGTTTGTAGGTATGATTTGGACAAGTGTGCTAGGATCGCACTTGGCAATTATTTTGAGCTGGATTTCAGCCTTGCTGAAATGAGGACAGACTAATTAGACTTGGACTCTTCAGCTGAAAAGAAGAGACAGCTGAGAGGGGAGATAATAGAGGTTTATAATGATAACTGAAGTAAACAGGGAACAATTACTCAATCTTCCACCCACTATGAGAATTAGAAGGCACCCCAATTATCAGGCAGTAGGTTTAAAACAAAGTGAAAGAAATACCTTTTCTCATAACATCTAATTAAACTGTGAAACTAACTGCTCATGGAAGTTGCAGAGGCCAAACGTACAAATGAATTTAAAAAGGGATGAGACAAATTCATGTAACCATGAATGTCCACCAGTGGTGAGAGAACGTGACTCTCTGGGTGCAACCTCTGGCTCAGGAAGCCCCTAAAAAAATCAGTAGCTGGGAAGGTACCACTTTGCATTTCCCCTGCTTTTTATGCTCTTTCATAAGGACCTGTTGCTGGCCACAGTTGGAGGCAGGAGGCTGGGTGGACCTTTGGGCTCACCCAGCATAGATGCTTTTATATTTTAATTATGTTCTTCACTATGCCGTCATAGGATGATTTCAGGCATTGGTGTCATGAGCAATACAGTAATAGAAGAGCTGTGAGAGATGCTGAGCTCCCTGAGATAGTGAGGAGCAAGCAGATGAGTCCTTCGCGCCCCCAGCAGCGCAGCTACCCTGAGCTGGGTACCAGGGTGCCCAGTCCATGGTGCTGGGACAGTCCATCTGGGGCCTGGCCTACTTCTGCACAGCAAAGTCACTGCACTCAGACATGCACTCAAGCGTCCACCATGACAGGAGGGTCACCACAACAGCATCCTCCTGCCACGAGCAGGATGGGCTCTGCGGCCTCAGCCAGCACGGTCACGTGGAGAAGCACATCCCCACTCAGCCTCCTCAGGACTTTTATTATAATAAAAGACCGTAAAGGCAAACTATAGAATTGATCTCTTGGTGGAGAATAATACCACCTAGGCATCGGGTGCACTGCAGTTACTGTCTCGGTCCTTACTTTTCAAACTCTTGTACAGTTTTCTGCTCCTCCAAATTTTGGCATGTTATAATCTGGAAAAGGCACATATACACACACAAAGGAACAGCATTCAGCACATATAACACATTTGCTTTCTTCTCAAATAGCACCAGCTGGGAGGAAACAGGGACTGTTTAACTAGTGTTACTGCTTTGAACCTTCTGTTGCCTGCGTCTTTTTCCCTCCCGAGAAGTGCACCCACAGGGCACAGTCCTCCATTCAGTAGAAATAAAGTTGTGAGAGCATCAAGAAGATGATCTCACATTAAAATAAAATTTATTCTTTAAAGGAATGAAAAAATCTCTCTAGACAAAACAAAAGCCTATTTCAGATATAATACTTTAAGGAAAAACAAATCTTCATAAGCCATGGAAATCACTGAGGAACCAAAATTGCACAAACTTCAAATATGGGACACATCACCTCACCGAAGTGATGGAAAGTGCCTTTTCAGGAGCTCACAAATCAGAGAGGAGAAAAAGCTGAAAGGCATGAAACTGAATCAATATACTTTCCTCCTGAATGAAGGTTGGTTTCATTCTAGTGTTCTCTCTTTTAAAGAAAAACGGAAAAAATGGCAACAGAAAAACTCAAAGAAATAATATAGTTGCTTTCCATCACAGTTCTTTCAAAGCTGATTTCAGATCATAATTTTCCTGGAATTGCTTCTTGAACAGTCCCTTGGTTTCCTGTCTGCTGTTCCAGGTTGAATGAAAGACACAGTTGCTGCTGGTAAAATAAGCTTTCTCTTTTGTAAGTGTGCCAGCTTGCACTCTCTGCCATCAACAGACAAGCCAAATCGTTCTTCTGGGGAAATATGAATTTCCAGGCAACTCAGCTGTTCGAAGCCTCAGCATAATAATACCAAGGCCAAAAAAAGAAGTGCAAAAAAGAAAATAATCCCTTCTGTAGCATCCACAAAGACAAAACAAAGGGATCACAATTATATTGTCATCCACCTAATTTAAACCTATGTGAGGAAAGCGTGCAAGGGGTTTTCAGGAAATTGCAAAATTGCTAATGCTACAGCTTATTTATACAGAAAAGGTTTACCTTTCTATGCAGTGTAATTCTGTCAATAGATAGGTTGCAGGTGATACAACCTTCTGTGTGGCAATCCCGATTACCCCTCACCCCCCCTCAAAAAAAGAGATCAGAGAGCCAGGCTGTGCTGACCCTGCCCACCTTCTGCCATTTGCTTCCCGGGAGAAGCTCCAGCCTAGCTTGCTGCTCGTGGAGCTGGCCCAAGCCAGATGGGAACGGAAGCATCTCCACGGGAGCAAACACAGCCGGCGAGGCCGCAGGACCGCTCTCTGGAGCAGGCTGCAGAGGGCTTGGTGTGATCCCAGCCTCAGCTGCGTGTTTGGCCTCTCTGCCAGAGAGTCTTGCCCATGCAGTGGGGCTGGGAGAGCAAGGCATATCCTCAAACTTCCTTGAAGTCTTAAATGAGCACTCCTTTATTGTCATTTTTAGCTAAACAGCCAGATTTTGTGTGGAACCAACTGAGAGGCAAATGCATTTAGTTCCCCTTTGCCTATTCCCCTGTAGCAGGCAGTAACTTCTAGCAGAAGGGCAGCTGCCTACAGCTGGAGGGTGGAGGGTCAACGCCAGCTTAAAGCGTGGCAGCCGTCTGCTGGGTGGCCACGTACCAGCACCCGGAGGCGGCTGTCTGTGTCTGCACCTGAGCAACAGCGCCGGTGGCAGAGATTAATCATCAGGTTGGTTTTCTTCTGCTGAAAAAGATGTTCTTTCCCTTTTGTTGCGCCTTGTCAAGACACCATTTCGTTTTGTCAAGGACTATGAAAAAACTGTCTTGGAGCCTATGGCATCAAGATAGGGAGAAAAAATCTCCCCAGCCATGAAGCCCTAATTAAAACTCTACACAGCTATAGGAGTAGAAAGCCATGTTTTGATCTTAATAGTGTTAGCAGAAAAGGCTTTATGCTGGTGATTTTTGGGGCTTTCTGGCTGCCCCTTGCTGAGCAGAGCTGCAGAAAGCTCAGGCTGATATCGATCACACAGCAGTGCTCGCATTCTCCCCAAGTCTGCCGGTCAGGAGTTGTTTTCCAATCCGTACATCACGTACAATGTGCTTCTGCGTTTCCACGAAAGCTGGAGTGTTTCGCCAGAAAAGCCGTATTTCATAACAAACTCAGCTACTTGATAAGAAAAGTCAGCTCTCGGGGGTGGCAGCAGCCCAGGAGAGGCTGAGCCCAATCCAGCTGTGGGGCTGACCCGGCAGCGAGGTCTGTGAAAGGTGGGAAGCCCGTACCCCTGCAGCCCAGTGCGGGGCCACCGGGGAAAAAGCTGGGGGCGGGATGGGTGGAAGAACACAGACAGGATCAGCAGTTACCTCGATCCATCTTTCTTGGCCCCTGGCAAGCAGATCCTTGGTCTGCGTTCTGGCTCTTGGCAAACGCAAAGTTCATTAGGATTTTCTACAAAAATCCTTGCAAAAGCACGATGTTGTAATGTTAATGGATTGCTACGGTTACAATATAATACTGATATACTGCATTACAGAGAGAAAAATCATCGTAAATGTGAGAAGTTATGTACTTGCCCAGGAAACCGTCCAGACAGGGGGAACTTTGTCAGACATTTCCTGCATAGGCTGCCTGCAGAAAGCGTGACAAAAGGGTGAAACCCATGTCACGCCTCACCTGGCAAATTCAGAAGCCTTCTGATCTAAGTCCGAGGGTGACAGCACAAACCAGTAGTTCCAGTTCACAGTGATTTGTATGCTCCAGAGTCTTTTCTAATAGCAAAGCCTATCTGAACTTTACTTAGCCAGCAACACTAGATGAGAACTGGTCATGTATTTCAGTTTGGAAACTTGTGCCCTGGTCTGTCAACATGCCTGACCCACCTGAACGTGGGGTCATTAGTCAGGGAGAGATGTTGAGAATAAACAGGGGGAAATGGTCTCATAAAAGAGGAGAGACTTGATGGCACAGATTCAGACTGCTGTGTATTTTTAGGAATAGTCAGTGGAAAGCAGGGATGTAAAGTTTATTCCTCAAGATAACAGCAGCTGATACTACCAAGGCAATGACATTCCCAGAAGTTATTGTTTCCTGCTGCTGCAAGCAGCATGCAGGATCTAGAGCTATTTGCATTGAAGATTTACAACCAGGACCTAAGGCTATCGTCTGCATAGAGAGGGGGTTGGCTTAGAGTGGAATACAGGAGAAATGAGGAGGGTCTGAGCTGAGAGGAAAAAAGAGAGAGACGTAAAGGGGGGAGAAATAAGTGAGTTGCTGAGCGAAGCTTCTGACACTTCAATGAGAATAATCCTTTCTCAGACCACAAAAACATTTAGAGAGGAAATGTTGCAATAAACCTCAGAGAGGCACTGATGAGAGACTGTAAATTCAGTTCAAAATGTTTGAGAGGTTGTTAAGTGGACTAATATTAAGTGGGATTATAAATGGAATGGCATATTATATAGCTTTTAAGTAACTAGGGAAGCATTATATGAACTGACAATGGTGATCTGTGGCTGTGGGACCTTAATAAATTTATGAGAGTTTATTACTGAATTTCATTTATTGCCATCATAGGGAATGCTTACGCATGAGAACGTTACATGAATCGAGATAATTGATCATCCAGGGAAATGTCTAAACGCATTTAAAAGAAACTTTCAAATACCAATTTTAAATTAACAAGAAAAAAAGATATGTTAAAATCTATTCAGGGAATATTGTTATTAGCAGGACGTACTCAAGCCCCTTAGGCAAGAAATGTTCCCCGTTACAAGATATTTGATCTTGACTGCAGGAGAAGAAAAGTTTTAAATCAGCCCTCCCAGTACAGATCCTCTCCCCAAAGACACAATAGTACCCATGAGCAGATGCAACATCCCACAGCACCCTTTAAGCACTGAAATAAATTCCCTACAGGTCTAAGTATTGGCACGAACTCCAGTTGCCCACATGCCCTAGTTGCAGCTTCACGTTCAGCAAGTTACTACCATGCCCTATATGCTGTACCCTACGTCCAAGGACAAAGCAACGAGGGTTTCTTCAAACATGAGTGTTGCTCAGGCTGGAAGTTGGCCCCAGGGGCACCTAGCCCAGCATCTGCTTGGCTTTCCCCAAGGAGAAGCAATAGGGAGAGATGGGAACATGAGGGTTTTCTGCCCTCAGGCTGAGCTGGGAGGAATACAGGGACAGGTCCCCTCCCTGCAAGGCTGTAAGCCACTTGTGGATCTGCTGTAGAGTCACCGATGGCCACAGCTGAGCCCCAGGAGTGATGAGGGAAGGAAGGAGGGAGGGAAGGAAAGAAAAAGGTGTCAGCAAAAATGATAAAAGGCAGAGAAAGGGTAGGGGAAACAGGAAGGAGAAAGGCAGTGTAAGGCGTAAGAAAAACAGCAAAAGGAAGGGCTCTTACATGTGGAAAAGAGAGGAACAGAAATGAAGAGACTGAGAAATCAAAGAGAAAATGTACTTGAGGGACAGATGAAGGACAGTAAAAATGAAGGAGTAGAAAGAGGAAGTGAAGGACAGAAGCTGGGGATGCAGAATCTATTATAGTATTATTGAAGTCCAGTGTCAGATCTCACTGAACATAAATTGGTTCTTTTTATGTTTGAATACGATTTTTTGATGGATTTTGTGGATTTCCACAGTAGTCCAAAGAACTCCTGCTTCAGTGCAGTTACAATTGTACAAGAGTAGCTGATGTCAAAACGGATATGAAAAACTAAAGGAAGATAAGATTAAAAGGCTGCAGGGTATCCAGGCAGCACTATGAATTACATATTGGTTAAACCAGCCCTTGGCTAAGGCCCTGAGCAGGTAAGAAAGAAATCATGCGGTCTGGAGCCACATAACTCAGCTGGGACCTAAATCACACCAGTCCAGGATCAGGGGGGAGAGAAAGCTACAGCTGCCCAGCTGAACCTCCTTCTCTCTCTTTCCCTGACCTTCCTGTTCTCCTCTACTAAGATCTCACCCATCTTTCCAACTTCCCAACCCTGAATATTGTCCCTTATTGCTTATTCACTCCTAGGTCTTAGTGCATCAATTTGCCTGGCCTTTCTCTCAGGCATTTTTATTTGAAAGCTTTTTAATATATATATTCAGTACCAGTGAGTGCTTGTTAAATGAATTTGTTTGAAGGTCTTCAGCAAATTAAACTGTTAAATGATGTGAGATAGTTTTCCACAGGACAGTGCTGAAACAGGCAGTCAGATCCAGGAGCACTGTTGATTTTTACTGCAGCAGAAGCACTGTTAAAACTCTGAAGAAAGCATCTGGCAAATTAACAGAATATTAAATACAATCAAATAATGTAAAGTCAAGAGACATCTCCTGTGTAGCTTTGATGGGGATTTACTGAATTAATGTGTTCATTTATCAAAGACAGCTGGTGACCTTTGGAGCCTCTCTGCCATACAAGCCTGCACGTGCCCTGGCTGGGAACCAGCTGGGAGCCGAAATCAAAAGAGTTTTCCTGCACGAGGACATCTGCAAAGAGCAAGCAGCAAGAGAGCAGGTCTGTTTAAACCTCCACTACATTAGAAGCAGGCAGTGGGACACTGCCATTTTAAACTTATGTTCATACTTGGCCAAGACTTTTTCTGGTGATACATTTCCAATTGCAGAAGTGTGTGTCTAATTGGCCCCACATCATCAGGATGCAAACACAGGCCATCTCCACTGAGCCACATGTGGCACAGGTCACCACCTGGAAAATGAATGGGGGGAAGGAGAAACTAGAGTCTCTCTTGATGACTTGTCCTCTTCGCCTTTCCCTTTTCTTTTATGTGCCTTCACCTGTCCCTTCCTAGCCATTAGCCCCACCCCACCCCAAAAAAATCTTAGTTGTCTGGCATTTGCCCACTTGTATTTGTCAACTGTTGAAAGTCAGCAAAGTGATGTCCCAGTGCCACAGCGTGGGTTGGAGGTTGCTCTGTATACTAGGTCTTCTCCTTCAAGCCTTTGAAGTGCAAATGTAAACATCCCTGGTCATGAATCTTCACAAGCCTGAGAGGTTTTGAACAAAGGCTGGGCAGCTCAATGAACCAATACATTTCTAATGAAACTGCTTTAATGGAAAATATTCAGTGGGCACACTGATGGCATATTTTTCCCCTTATTTCCATGTACCTGTTGGGGAATGGAGATCTAGGGCAAATAAGGTCAGAAGAATAAACTGTGACTGGAGACATACTAACTTCAGCTCTACTTTTGGAATTAATTTCTTGTCTTTCTTGCTCCAAAATGGGAGAGCAGAGATGCTGTGTCTTGTGTCCTATCCCTGGTGACGACTTCTGAAGCCTTTGATCAGGTGTCTCAGCACGTAAAAAGTTTAGTGGTGGCTGTAGGAGCCTGAGTCACACAGGTGTTCCCATGGTAGCACCTAGAGTCTCAAAGGACAGACTTGGCTATACCAAAATTCTTGTTACACACCTGTCCTTCTCTTGAGCCCTGTGCTATCCCACAGTAGCATCCCTTACTGCTCTCTCCTGTCTGGATGGAGGTGTGGACCAGGGACACAGTGATGAGGAGAGCAGGCTGGTTCTATCCCATCCCCTCTTGGGTCCCTGGCAGCACCTGGCACTACGTGTTCAACTCCCACTAGAAAATCAGCACCTATTATTTGTACTCATTTTAATTGAAAGCATCTGTATCCCTCTTTACCCCTGCACCCTCTGTCTCATGTCTTGAAGCTGTACTAATCCCTACTTGCCTCTTTGCATCTGCTAGTCTGAAATTGGGTTTTTAGAATACACATACACACACTTGGGAACTCAAGCCCTTTAGAAATCAGAAATCAGCTTTTATGAACTGATATGCTTGTGGGACCACATGGCGGTGACCTCTTTTTGAATCTTGGCATCAAAGGAGGGAGTTCCCCTGGGATTTCATTCGAAGCTGTATAAATTATTTATATTTTCATTTGAAAATGCAAATTCTTCTGTATTTTTAAACTGAAATGAAACTTCTGAAGATCTCGAAAAGGTATCCCTTCTGAGAGGGAATCCAAGGTGCATGGTATGGTACACAGTATACAAAAAAAAGTCCCAAATGGTGCAGAGAGCATGATATAGAAAGAAGTTCATTCCTCTAGCACAGGTCAGACATCAAGGTCACAATCAGCAGATCTTTTGCCAGAAAAGATCTTGCAGGGAGAAAGCTGCTTGCATCAGAGAGAATCCCTGGACTACAGTAGGTGACTATTGCTATCCATTCAGTTTTCATCTTTATTCCCATCTAAATAATTTTGAAGAGCAGAGATGAACAGAAAAATAAATTCAGAGGAGCACAGGCAGCTCCAGGATTAAAATGATTGATGCACCTTGCACTGAAGGACATTCAAGAGTGATGGCTGAATGAGCTCTGGATATAGCTTTAAGTCCTGTAATGAGTCATCCAATATTAAATCTTTTTGTTGCAGTTAAATAAATTGCCTAAGAAATCAGAAATTAGTTGAATGCTTTCAACATGGATTGGGTCCTGAACAAAGAAAAAAGGCTTTTTCTCATAAAAAGGCCTTTTCTTATACAGCTCTGAGTATGGTTTTGAACTCCGGAGGAGCAGCACTGAAGAGTCACTTGAACAGCAAGCTCAGCAGGAACCAGAGGCCTGGAGCTGCTGCCTCACCCAGGAAAAAGTCCTTTTTTGTCAGAGGCGAAGGGGTTCCTGCTGAGGGGAATGTAGCAGGAGTCACAAAACATACTCTCTCATCAAACCTTTGCCTGTGATGAGGAGAAGCCCTGGCTCTTTGTTGGTGCTGAAATCAGGTGGGATGGATGACCCCACCACATCTCAACTCTCAGGACCAGCTGCTAGAGGAGTTCAGGGTAGTGCATACACCACTACCTCCCACTTACCAGCTTGCCAGAGAGAAACCCCAGGGTAAGGGGACAGCAACCATCATGAACTGGTCTCTCCCTCCACCCTCTCCCTCCAAAAAGAGGACATGTATCACCACTCCCTATGGACCCCAGAGCTGACAGTGAAATCTCAGCAGAAGACTCTCTTGGCTCCTTCACAGCCAGTCAAGGGGCAAGTTTAAGGTCTATGGAAGAAGTGGGACTTGTCTGACTCTAGGGCATGTCATATATTTACCCTTGGGAAAACTTGGATCATTGGAAGGATCAGCCTGAAGAAAGCAAGCTGGTGTTGCCTCAGAGCAGTGTCACTCAGGCAGATGTCGCAGAGGTTGGTTCATGCCTTCCTACACCTACCGAGTTAGTCAGTGAAGGAAATGGTGCCATTTGGTACCACAACATTCAGTGCATTTAAGATCAAACCTTTACGAGTGAAGTGAAGAACAGTGAGTCTGCCCGAGACCAGCTCGGTGGATTTGTCCCTTGACAAGAGTAGGTGACACAGGAGGGAACCTTTTTTCTTGCATTTCCTTCTGAAAGCCCCACTGGAAGGTCTGACATTGTCACTTCCACCCTTTCCCAGCCCTGGCAAACAAATCAATCCCAGACTGGACGCTGATGACAGAAAATGGCCTCACAGCCACGCAGCCTGGCACAGCCTGACTTTCTGGGGGTGGTCTGGAAAGGTCCAGTGCAACTCCCCTTGTCTCTAACACCCTGCCCTTGCTCAAACTGAGGTCCTACAGCGTGCTCTTGCTGCCACCCTGGCTCACCCTGTACAGGGATGCATTTCGGAGCTTCATCTTTCAGCTGAGTAGAAAACAAACCTTACAGCATTTGTCAGAGGGGTAGGGTGGATAGCTGTGTGCCTATGGAGCTGTAAACCAAACAGGAGTTTGAAAGTGTGGGTATAAAACACATAGGGTTTATATCCTATACATAAGGTTATACTCCTCCACTGCAGACTAGTTTCAAGGGAACTAAAATTGCTGGGCTTTTACTTTTCTTTGTGAACTAAATAAATTAAGGCCCTCAGATTACTGTCATCAACTCTTATTTCCAAGTATTCCTGAAACCTCCCACCCTTATGCTCCTAAAGCTTTTTCCTTTTATCTTTCAGTTTCAGGCAGAATTGTAGCACGGTTGAGCAGCCTTGATGGTACAGTTGTAAGAGACACACTAGGACACAACTGTCTCGAACAACACTGTCTTACTCAATGGCACAAAACAGTGTTGTTGAAGGCAGTAATGATTTGATATTTGGGAGGGTGCCTCTTCCTTTTAGCCTTCATCTCAATCACTGAAGACTCAAACAATGCCCTAATTCAGCCCTGACTGCATCTGTCTACTGTTGGTGCAGCCCAGGGGACCAAAAGTTCACAGGCAGCACAATCTACTGCTTTCTGGCCAAACACTTTGAAAGAATAAAATTTGCTTCAGCTAACACCAGTTTTTATTGCTAACCAGTAAGCATATCAAGACATTGAAAAGCAAGGACACATACAAAGAAAGGAAGGAAACAACGAAAAAGATGACTTTCCATAAGCAAAAAGTTTTTACTGGGGCCATGGTGCATTTCGAATTGTAACTCTAATTCTTTGTGCTCATGTTTTAAAATAGACTTTCTTTATGTGAGCATATACGGTTTCTCCAATACCTTCTCTTTACAACTTTAGATAAACACATGGAAACTTCTGGCACTCATGGGCAAAGCATGAAGCCCGGTGGTGCTTACACAGCCTGAAATAATAGCCTGTGTGCTGGTATAGGAACGTCATATGCACATTTACGAGGGTAGCTTCATCGGTACCTGCCACACGTTAGTTAAAGTGCACTTGAGGAAGTTTGACTGTGGCTTCTTCATTCTTTGAAAGCTATTGCAGAAAGGTTGGTAGGGATAAATAATTGAAATTATTGATAATGCTTGGTTGTTGGGTAAATGATTAGAATAAATATGGAGGAAGAAAAAACACAAGATGTTACTCACGTGCACTTGAGTTAGTAGAAATACCTCAGAAAATATACCGTACAGTTTGAGAAACAGAATTTAATGGAGAATGATTACCAGTGATATTCAAAGACATTTTCTCAGTTAATGCTATGTATTACAATCTAATCTTTTCTACCATTTGTAGCACTTTATAATATTTCCCCATTTTTGCCTTGAGATTAAACCAAAAGTAGATCTGACATGTTCTGTACAGTAGAGCCTACAGCAACTAAGACCTCAACAACCTCTTTTGCTTCTATTTTTTATACAGAAATAATAAAATCCACTGAAAGAGAAAAACTATTTAGGTATTTCACAGAGCTAGAGAAAATGTGTTATTCATGCCCCTTCTTGTTTCAAAGAACATCAGACAGAATTTAGAACAATTACCAGTCAACGTAAAATAATGTATAATTCTAACCTAACTTTGTTATGAACTGTAGGCTTGAAAGGCTATGAAATTGCTGCAATTGCCATCACCCACAAGGGACTCATTAAAAAAAAAATTACAGTAGATGATCTAAACAATATGGCCAAGAAATTCCCACTAACCAGCTGATATGTTTGAATGGCTGTAATGTTACATCTAATACAACAGGTGGGAAAACAGGCTATGCATCTGAATTGGAGTATTCGTGATGCAGACAGTACCAGAGATACCACTTAAGGGAAAAATACGATGTAGAAATGTTACCCTTTTTCCATTAAGGAACTTTGCATGATCAGTCATTGAAACTGATCCACGATGATGCCACATTTGCTATTCAAGGCTTAGGTATGCTGCATTTAAAAGATTTCAGAGGAACAGATCAGTGTAGAAAGAACTTCTCCTCCTCCTCCCCTCAGAATCTTTGCATAGAGTTAAATTAAAATTACCACATTTGAAACATTAATGAAGAAGGAAAGGAAGGAAAGATGGTTGTGCTACATTAAACATCAGAGACTCCTGTGCGGTGCCATTAGCTTCAAAGAGTGCATCACTCTGCAGGGAAAAGATAGTTCAAAACCAGATTCGGATGCTGAAAGGAAGCCTCCCACAATCTGAAAGAATGTAATAAAAATGACAGATGATGACAGCAGTAGAAGTAAAATCTAAATGGTCAAAAGAGCAGCTATTTAATTTTTAAATACAACCAGACAACTTAAGTCTCAAAATAATTTTAAAAATATAGAGGCCGATCCCTGTTTTATAAAGGACAGCTAAAAATAGGACTAACTAAACTAAACTAAAAATAGGGCAAAGAACAAGAAAGTTTTTATTAAATAAAGAAGACAGGAACCAAGGAGATCTGCAAATTAACAGCAGCAAGAAAACATTTCTAATTTCTTGAAGAGGTACAAGAAAGGTGTAACAAAAGCTAAGGGGAACAATTTATCTGCAGTCTGCTTTGATGCATGGTTGCAAAGACGACTGAACACATTTCCAAAAGCACAACTGTCACAATACGTAGTGAAACGGTGGAACACTTCTAAGGAGAAGTTTTATGACGGCGTGAACAGAACAGAAGAGAAAAAGCTGTGAGGACTATCAAAATTCTCTTCCTCCCACTTGCAAAAATGGGGAACATTGACTGCTGCTATGATCTGAACTGCAGGGTTTGGTGCTTAATGCTGACCGGGGAATTTTACCACTGACTTTATAATGAGATTAAACCATTGTAAAAAAACCACTGAAAAAGTACAGCAAAGTTAGTTACTGAATTTCAAATGCTGGCTACCAGCGGTGGGAACCTTTCTTGAGAGAACATAAGGTCCTCTGGTAAGTCGACTGAAATGAAAAATACTGCCAGGTTCTATAAAGTCTCTGCTTTGTACAGGATAATAAATCTTAGCCACATCACAATCCAGATTTAAGGGGCAAAATACAGTTATCTGCGAGGATGGTTGAATGTAGAGCACAAGTGCAAGCAAGCCAAGGTCTCTCACTGAGCTACCAACAACGTTTTGGAACCCCTTCTCTGCACTGAAAATGTTATCTACATTTATCTACAGTTATCTCTCTCTACTATAACTCTATCTTATTCTGCCATTTACTACAGGGGCAAGTGGTGACATCAGGAAGGATTGCCTGGTTCCTGCCATCTAGCTTCCTGTTGATATTTTCCATGCCAAATGTCTGGTTCAGCCGGAATTATTTCTATGTGGCAGCTCTTAGTATTTTCTTAAACTAGGAATAGCTGCCCCATACTCTGAATAGTTTGCAGTTTAAGGGGGAGACCTCAAACTCTATTTCTAGAGGTGAAAGTATTACAGAGTTCAGTCTAGAAATTACTAAGATTTGGATCTGGAAGTGGATACACTCTTGCCCACGTGTCACTGGCAAAAGACTGAAGTGGAGGATTTCATGCATCCGTAAGCTCTAGGATTGTCAGACTGGTACCTCTCATCAGCACAATAGGTATTTTACGGAAAAAAAAATATTTTGCAGCACTGAAGCAATATACAATAGTTCTAGACCTAAGCAAGCTTGAAATCAGTCCCCGAAGACTGATTGTGATACCTCCAGCTAAGTCTGTTCCACTGTTTTATGGTGCTGATGCAGTCTTCATTTCACAAGTGTGAAATCAGATTAGGAAAAAGGTGAGACATTTTCATAGATAAGTAATGACTAAAACTAGAAGTGACCCTTGGCAGACAGAAACAAAAGTAAATGAAGAGAAAATGAGAAAGGTGCCAGAAGTCTCTAGCAGTAACACTGATTTGGCAATTTGCTCACCCTGGAATGAAATAGTGTCCTCCAGTGTGAGGACAGAAGAGTTGGCTTGAAGAACTCACTGGTTTAATGATATTTGATGGCAACCTGGGGCAAGAACGTGCCCCAGTCACTCCTGAAGTTATTAACAGATTCCCAGTGGGCAACAGGATTAAGAGGCTTTTTGAATGTAAAGCTTATGGCACACAGATTTAAGCAGAAGAAATGGAGTGCTGGAGGAAGAAATGCCTACACTTTATACTTTAAAAAGTTATTTGAGTGTGGATTAGCCATTATAAGCATCCTGAGACACTGAGACTGTACTTGCTTTCAGGCTCATCCAAGTGGATTCTTCCCTTTAGAAAAATGAAAGGCTGCCTCGTTTACACTAGCATAGCAAAAAAAAAAAAAAAAAAAAAACATTTTTTATCGTCCTCTATTTATGCAACCTTGTTGTTTCTGAAATAATGTAAAATTATTTAGAGTATGCTGAGAATCCCAGGTCATTGGGTGATTTGAGAGTATAATCGCAACAGTGATTTTAAAGTTACTCATATGCCAGTGAAAGGAGTGTGATGGAGACCAGAAGATGACCAGAAAGGTGTTGGTATGGAATAAGTATCATCGAAACAGTGATGGGACTGGGAAATAGGAAAAGAAGGTTAAGCTAGGTGTGTTATTGAAGATAAATAGGTTCATTTCTCTCCAACATTTCATGGAACAATTTTCATTAGCTTAGTAAGAATCTGCTTGGTGTCATGCCTATCGAAGATCTTTCTGCTTTGTATACTGCATCATCCTCGCTGGGTTGGGGAGCATGGTTTACTTCTGCTTAGAAGGACCTTCTATATAGAAGGTCTCTATGGCTCTGTAAATATAGAATGATGTTAAATAAGAGAAGATAGAGAGATCTGATTTTATTTCTTTCTTAGAAAATATAATCACTATGTTTAAATTCCTAAGCGCTTAATCGGTTAGGGCAAATGCTCCTCATTCAGCATCAAAGAGCCTTGAGAAAGTAATAAGCATTTTCTGTAGCCTGAGAGTTTTGAGCTACAGGTATTTTATTTGATTATAGAAATTTTAAATAGCATGAACTAATCAAATTTAAACAGCAAAAGAAATTACTAATACTCTGAACGTTGGAAGACGTGGATATAAGCCAATAAAATGGAGACACTTAGCTAAGTAGATAAGTGTCTGGTGAATATTATCTAAATGTTTTTCCCCTTAGGAATGTTGCTAAGCTCAATTCAATTTATTAATATAGTTTAGTAGATGAGATTTCAATTAGCAAAAAATAGTAATACTATGAAGCAAGCAAGTAGGATCTTTTTCTAGGTGATACCTTGCCCATTTTGTTACACATTAGGTTTACAAAAAAATATTGCCATGCCTGTGTATGCAGGAAACGTAATTCAGCATACTGGACTTTCTGCCAGCATTATGCATGCCAGCCAGGGACTTGGCCAAATCACCTTAACGGGATTATTTCCATTGGTTTTAAGTGCTGAAACATATTCTTCAGTGCATTTAATACCTCATTCAGAGTGCATTGAACACATTAAGCCTAATTAGTCAGCAGTGTAAGATCAAGAAACACAAGCAAATTTGTTGCAGGCTTGACACAGTAGTTTGCAACAAGGTCCTTGGTTTCAGTCTATTATAGAGGCCTTCTCTGTATGTTTTCCTCTTAGCTCTGCACATTTCCTTCTGTTCCCTGTGGCTGAATACCTGTGCAACATTTTGAAATTCTTGGATGAAAGATGCTCAGCAAAGGCAGGGATTGGATCTCACATTGCCCAGCAAAATAGTCAGCAACCCACAGCAGTTCGATTCCTTCTCCACAGACTCAAAACCGATGCAGTTGTCATTATAACCTTGCCAATTCTCTGAATTATCCAGTCCTCTCCTTCCTCAAACACTGCTTAAAAACTTCAGTGTGTGAGTCACCCTGCCTTTCTAACAAGTGTGCTGAGGCACATTGAAGAGATTTCATTAGAATTCTCTACAGGCTGGAATAGATTATAATAAGATTACTGTCACCAGCAGAGGGAAAACTGCAAAGGTAGATAAGAAATTCTGAAGGTTGCTGGAGGTATAAGGGATGCTAGAAAAATAGGATTCATTCAAAATAAACAAACCAATCAAATCCCCTTAGGAAACTGTTAGCAGAAAAGTTAGCAGTAAAGTTGCAGATATGGTTGAAGAACTGCGTGGTAGAAACCTTCCACATTCTCTAGAAATGCCAGTAGAAAAGAATTTGCAGATCCACATGAATTTATGAAGAAAGACTTTGAGGTTAATCACTTAAAACAAGCTTCTCTGACTCTCAGAATAAAACTACAGTAGTCTTCAAACATACATAACACAATGATTTAGTTTAAAAAAAAAAAAAACCAGCTGGGCTAACATGCTGCTTAGAGCTGACAAAGTATCCTATAGCTGGGTCCAAAACTATTCCCAGGCACAGGATCGGAGGTACTGGGTAGCATGAACCAGGAGATTGCAAGAGAATA
>WAAD01037433.1:129309-177041 GCA_013389945.1 Fregata magnificens
CAGTTTCATTTAGCCCCTCATCTGACTGCATCCACCTGCTGTCTTTTGTCTGCCTTTAGGTTTCTGCTCTTTGAGAGAGGAATCACTTTTTCTGTCTTTCTACTTATAGAGTGTGGTGCAAGCTCTGCCTGAGCTGCCACCACATCACAGCACAACAACAGTAAAGCATTTCCAGAAGCCAAGATTAGGCAAAAATGGAAGAGCAGGAAAACTTTGTCTCATCCATCCTTTCCCTTTGAGATGGGAGTCTCAGCAGGAAGACAAATACCCTTTGTGCTTTATTTGCTGATGGGGCAACAATGCAAGGCTGTGATTTTAGTTCCAACATGCAGTTTATCATAAAGAATGTTTTTATTCAAGATTTCTCCCAAAAGAAACTTATTTACCCCCCTCTCATCTCTCCCAATCTCCTCTTTCCATATATGAGTGAAATTTGTCAAACTTAACAAAATAAGAGACCTTCTAGTCATGGGAAAGTTTTTATCCTGAGTGGTAAAGAGAAGTGGCAAAGGCAAAGGCAAACCAGCGGAAACATGTTTAGTGTGGTCTCTCTTGCACGGTGCCACTACAAAGTCCACTTCCATAATAAAACACCCTCTCTTGTTACTCGTTATAAATATTATAAATGTTGTTACAACTAGCAGTTCCCTGCCTCTTATTTTTAAAATATAAGAAATCCAGTATGTCCTGTATATTTATAGCACTTTCCAAAGATTATATTCCTGGGACCAAAAGTATTGTAGAGACAGAAGTGTGATCCTGCAGTATCCAGTCTGGCTAGTTGCAATGAATTTCCTAACATTTAGTGATATTCTAGTACATCTTCACTGTAAGGGGAAGGGAAGGGGAAAGGGAAGGGGAAAGGGAAGGGGAAGGGGAAAAAACCCAAACCTTATCAAGCAAACACTCCATACAGTTCTGACCTACCTTCACAATACCTTCTCCCTGTTCTATACATCACCACAACATGGGGTTTAGTGCAAAAGTAACCAATACAAAAAAATCCTGAAGACAATCCTACCTCTGAATACATAAGTTTTATTTCAAGACTAACATATTTTATTCATTCATATACTCATCAACACCCTCCTAATCTTTACAAACATCGCTTAAGCACATGTGAACTTTGGTGAAACAGAATGCACGCCTTACGTTGCTTTCTAATTAAAAAGTAAATGCTTGGTCTTGTTCTTTTTTTTCGTAACTGCAGCTCAAAATAGTGATCTCCCAAAGAGATTTCCTAGAAATATTAACATTACCATATGGTAATGTAAAATTTCTAGGAAATATAGTCATGTAAAAAAGTCCAAGTTATGCTGCTCTGTGAATACTTGGACCTATGGATGACTTTTGAAATGTTGCTGAACAATGCACAGGTTTTGCTATGGAATTATCTCTACTAAAATGCCATCTTTTTCTTGGGTACAAATTTGGTTTTCACACATATTCACTTTCACATCATCAATGTGTTTTTTAATCCTTTTTCAGCCAGGGAATGTGCTCAAGTGAACTTTTGTACCTGCAGTGAATGTCATGGTTTTCAAGAACCTGCTTCATTAATTACAGGATTAAGACTTTGGAGTACAATTTGCACTTCTTTTCTCCAGAGTCATTGCTGACACTTGCGTAATACTACGATTGCAGTAGATTTGTTTTAATGACAATGTTAGTTTAAGAAAGAGAGTTGTTAGGGACCTGAGCATTTGGGTAGATCTCAAGGGAACCCACGGCACAATTACGAACTCTCTTAATCCCATTTCTGCAGAGTACTGTACATTGGACCCTCTGGTAATAAGAGACTGCAGCTGCATCAAATGCATCCATATGGAAGTGGCAGCACATAATTCAGTCTATGTGCCATTTCAGTCATTGGCCTCTCCCTTGGCACTGCCAAAGGCACTAATTACTGCCAGCGTTATTTTGCGATGTGTGCTTGTTCACTAAGAGTGCAGATAACATCATTGCCTGTATTCACAGAGACCAAAAAAAATGACTTTAACTCACTAGAAAGGCAGGATGTAGTGCAGTGAGTTGAATAATGATGTTCCATATTGCTTTACCAGTCCTTTAACTCAGTTGCTACTATGCAGAGCCAGGATGTTTCATCATTCACTGAAGAGTATTAGCTTTATAAACAGGATCAAAGACACAAAGTTTTTCAAAGCAAGGATAGGACAATGGTCAGAGCTTTCTAACCCTCAAAAATTATGTTTTATCATTGAGTAGAGCCTTCTTCAAGGGAACTTAATTTCAAAATTTATTTTTTTGGTACGTCAACCATTGCTAAATATGTAAATGGAACTTTCTGAACTCTTAAAATAGTCAATCTGACAAATATCAATCAGGCCTATAGGGCTTGGTTTACAAGTACTCAGCTTACACATTTACATCTACAGAGCTGGACTGGCCTGCTGCTTCCTAATCCTCAAATCACGGCTCTCAAGAAGACCTTGTGAGAGATTCAATGTTCTTGTTCTTCCATCACAGACTCAGGGAAATGGAGCTGAAAGGGGAAATCGCTTTGTCTATCACCTTACTGCAAGGTCAGATTGCTGTGCATAAGACATTCCTGACAGATTGGCATGTAATTTGAAATTTCCAGTGATGGAGAGCTCACACTGAGACAGAATTCCAGTTTCACAGTCTTTACTGTTAGAAAGCTTTTCCCCAATGATCAACGTACTCCTCATGTTCATCTGCTACATCCATAGTGAACCCACAGAAAAGTCTGTTCCTTTCTTCTTTCCAGCTATCTTCTAAGTGTTTGACAACCATTTCCATGCACCTCATGTACCTCTTACTTGTCCAAGACACATTCTGACTGCTGTGCTGTCACGGGACAGAGAAAGAGCTTTCTATGCCCTCTCTCTCTCTAGCACATCAGTCACAATTTGGTCCTGTTCTTATCTTAGCTCATACAATGATCTTACTGCCTTTTGTTTGTCTATCTGTTTTTTCCTCTCACCCTCCTGAACTTTGTGTCCACTAAACTGAATCATTGTAGGGACCGTGGGATCTCCATCCTTGGAGATAATCAGAATTTGACTGGACAAGACCCTGAGCAACCTGTTCTGATGACAAAGCCTGGCTTTTAGCAGGCACTTGGACCAGATGACCTCCAGATGTCCCTTTCAGATGAAATTATTCCATGATTAATATTTGTAGCTTGGAGCATTTAGGATGAATGTCCAGATTAGCCTTTACAAAAGTATCAGCTGCTCCACATTAATTGCCAAGCAGTGGATTACATGTAATATCCTTCTCCTCTCCCCATGACAGACAAATCATTCTCTCATTTCGAGAGAAAGGTGTGACACTTTACAAAACCTAGTGCAGTGGCACTTGTTTCTGTACAAGTATGTCCCGAGGTTTAATTGGGTGAAGGAATTACACCTCCTTTTTCCTCATTTGGACCTGGTCACAAAGTCTCTGCTTCTGATTACCTATTCCGATTGATTGCCGCCAGGTTTTTCCATTTCAAATTTTAAATAGTTTTCCTTGCTCCTCACAGAGGCTGCTCTGCTCACAAATATTCGTATATTTAAGCATTCTCATCTACACCGGCCTCAGCATTAGCCAGCAGGAGTTTTCTCTTCTCTGCTTTGTGCTTTCCAGAGGCTGAGAACACAGCAGGAACAATGGCTCTCACTCTCCCGGGTGTCTGAATCACTGGTTCAACTAAATGAAACTCCATTAATTATGAAAGAGTCGGCAATAAATAAATAAACTCTCATCTGCGAAGATTTGCTTTTTTCAGGTTTAACCGTAACCAATTTCTTCTTCAATAACTGTTGGAATGAACAAAATCTTGTGTTGCAACAACTGTACTGGAGTGCCTTTTTAAGAAACAGCTTTTTATTGCTGATTACATTTTAGTGTGTGAATATATGAATAAGAAGCCTACTATCTAAGAGCTCTTGTCCCTTGCTCCCCAAATACCATTATTTTAGTTAACTCTTCCCTTTTTTCCCCAGTAAATAACTTAACTCAGGATTTTAATGCACAATTCTCTCTTTTCCCACACATCATGGGCATTGTAATGCAACAGAGGTGAGGGTTCTGCCAAAAAAAAAATCTGCATTTCTTTTCTGTATTTACCCAGGTGGGACCAATCAACTATTAGGTAGAAAATTAGATCAGGAGTCTTATAGAATATGCTTCACTTTTCCAAATAACTAGAACAGGAATTAAACGGGTACAGGCACAAATGGATCAAGACAGCGTCTTTGTGCCAGTCATGCCTCTAGAAAAGTCACTTTTCTGAATTGTATGGCACAGTCTCACTACAGATTGCTGGAGAAAAAAATACACCTCCAAGGTGTTTTCTATAGGTATGGATTGGTATAAAGTATTTAGTGCACCAAGGGAAAGCAACGAAATGTAATGATTGCGATATTATGAAAGTTATGTACAAGATCTCCCCTGCACTCAAGGCAGTAATCTCATCACGTAGGCATTTTCCTGCTGAAGGAAGGACTTCAATCATAGGACAACGGTGAAGCATCTCTCCCTGCTTTGCTATTTGTATGAAGCTTAGCTTAGCAAAGCACCATCCTTGACCACCAGCTTTCTGTGTGCTATTCACTAATTTTTAGTTCTAAGAGCTGATTAATCAGAGAACCACATCTCCTGCTGCTAAATTAGGATTAAAAAACCATTAAATATCTCAAAGCACAATTATCCTCTTCACTGTCCTGCTCTCCATATATGCACCAGCAGATCAAAATATTTATAATTTTTTGTTTGGGATTTCTCTTAGGCAAGAAATACTTTAAAGTCGTCAATTTTCCGTTGTATTGAAGTCCCAGGAGTAAGAGGATGAAGATAATCCTATACTGCTCAGTAGAAGATAGAGTTATTTTGAAAATATCTGCACTGGAGGTTCACTTATCACAACATTTTCACTCCCCTCCCTGTTGGGGCCTTCTGTGGAAGCACCAAATATTTGAAAACATTTCCAGCAAAATATCTCCCAAACCTTCTTTTTTTTTTTTTTTTTTTAAGCTAAGCGTTTGGAAATATTTGTAAAATCGGCCCCCTATCAGAGGGAAACTGAAGAACAGCGGAGTTGTCAACGCTGTTAAAACCTATGTACCATCCAGCCACATAGCTTCCTTTTTTCCTTGGTGGGCAGAGTCTGTCAAGAATAAGTTATTACTCAGAGAGGAGGGAAGGAAAGTACTGAATGATGCTCAGACAGTGGCATTTCATGCCAGTCAAAACCCCAGTATCACATTATTATTTTTGGAGAGCCAGATGAGGAGTACGGCCTTTTTAGGTACAGGAAGGATTGTTTTCCTCACCTGTCTTGCACATTAGCTACCTGACTGTAATATCTTAATTTCCTGCTTGGATTATCCTTGGACTCCAGGGAGGACATTCACAGGGATGGAAAATGGCAATTGGTCCTTGTCATGGGAGGCTTTGCTTGTGAACAGGTGGTGGTCCTGGAGCAGAGCGCAGAGCTCAAGGTACACTCTCAAACTCAGCAGCCCTTTACCAGCCCTCGTATTCACATGAGTGTAAAATCCTGGTCTCAAGCTTGAACTGTAACAACTCACGTTTGTTATTAAAATGGTATTTCTCAGAGCTGCTAGGTACATCCTACAGCAGGAACCTCAGAGAAGGTCATTTATTACTAATGTATTTTTAATAGAACAACCGTCTCTGAGGAAATCATTGATCATTGCAGCTAATGACCAGAATATGATACAGTTTAATTAATAATTGTATCAGCACCAGCTAGCCATTTGGAAAAAAGATAATTTCCCTGACCTTTAAAGGATTTCTAATCCATTTAGAAACTACCTACGTTAGAAGCTGGACAAAGAAAAGCCAAGTTCCAGGGCTCAGAAAACTTTTAATGAGAACCCATTTGGGGACAAACTGAAAAATCATCGCAGAATCATTATATGTAATCCATCATTATTTCTGTGTGCAACCACAGTCAGTGAAACCATAAGATCCCACCCCCTACATACAATGAGTATGCACTTGCAAATGGGGAGAATGACCTCTATGGCCTTTATTTGCAACATGTTCTTGTTCTGTTGCCTGTCTTATTTTGAGGTTTAAATAATCTGTTTGCATATCCCGCTGAATGGACAAAAAAAATAAATACATGTCACACTGACATTCAGTCAAGCGAGAGAGCACCACGAGAAGAGGAGGATGCCAAAAAAAAAAACCCAACCTGTTGGTCTCAATGTAAACAGACCTCACTGGAACAAAAATGGCTCAAAGACGATCTTGTACATTTATTGATTGTGTCGTTAGCTGGTGAGAAGACCTAATTGGCTGATACTTCCTTTGAGCATAACAGCAAAGATTTGGAGAATAGAAAATGAAAACATTTCAAATATATTTAGAAAAATGAGGCAACAGGTCAAGGACAATGAGGCAGAGCAGGAGAAACCGAAGATATAAGCTCTAAAGAATACAGAAATTTTGTAAAGCAAAAAGGCAACACAAGGATACACTAGAGCGCAACGGAAATGTTACTTCATACAAGCAGCAGAAATACTGTAATTCCAAGATAATCGCAGGTACGTTACATAATCAAGAGAGAACAAACAACTACAACCTCACACAGATTACTTACAATGGTAATTGTCTCTGCACATGGGACAATGTAAGAACACAATGGATTTATTTATAGGTGTCTACTCAAAACTATAATGGTCCTTATGTAGCCTTAGCTTATTATCTATCATACTTTCCCAAATACATTTTTTCCATATTCATATGGTACCTTGAATTCCAGTAGGGTATTTTGAGAGTCGGCTGGAAAGACTACACCAGGAGAGACCAGCATGGTCTACTCGGGGACACGACACTACTTCCACACTGCCACTGCTGAGACTGTGCCCACGGGCAGGCGGCAACTCTAGAATGACCTTTGGGTCTGAGGTTGGCTGAGCCTCCTCATTTCTTCTCCCTGCAAGGCAACCTTTATTCAGCTGCCATAAGCAGCTGCCCCCACCTGTCTCCCAGGCTGCTCCCTCCACCAGAACCAAAACCATGGCATAATCCTACGGTGAAAGGAGACCCAGAGCCAGGACAAGGCCAAAGGGGAACCCAGGACGGGGGGGAGAGTTACTGGTTCCTGCTGTTTACGGCATCATGACAACTGTCCCTTACAGCCCCTGTGGAGCCACCAGACCGTGCACATCTGCCCTGGCAGGTGTCTACAGAGCTTGGGACAGCTTTTTGGCATCTCTCCTCTCAGGCTCCAAGATGCAGACTGACATCCCTTGCAGGCTGCCACCCAAAGCAGCTGCCTAGGCAAAGAGCCAGCTTTCCTATAAAGTGAAATTTAAGAGCACTTGATTGTAGGTTCCTTTCAGGTCACTGCACTCCATACGTTTAAAAGCAACACCAAAAAGAAGTGGTGAGAACATGCACATCCTAGGAGAACCTTCTGTTTCCCCAAAACTTTTTACTATCCTGCTTCCCCACTCCATCCCCAAATGGCTTGCCCATTTGTACGTAATGAAGACCAGAGGCAGGGCTGGATGCCTCTTCCTGTGAGCATAAGTCCCATGATGCTCAGCAGGAAGAAAGAAGAGGTCTTACAATTCAGATCAGTAAGCAAAATGTTAAAGAAACTACTACAGGCTGTGGATAAAATAGCAAATCACAAGTAGAAAAGAAGTAATCAAAATAAAGGCTCCTTCAAACACAGCCTCCTCCTTCAGTGCAGAAAGTCTGCTCAAGGAAAATATTTCAGTTGTTTAAGTGCGTTATGAAGAGAGAAAGAGAAAAAGAATCAAATGAGGCACCTTCCCTGACAGGTCTTGCCTTTGAATCATAGATTTGAAATGTATCTTCTGCTTCCTTACTGCTTACAGTTTTCTAGACAGTAAATCTCCCTTTGTTTTTCCACCACTGCCCCCGTAGGAGTATCAACCGGCACTGTCTTCCACTGTGTCTGATCTTTAATTGGGCTCCCCATCTGCAATATCATACCAGTCCTCGTGGCTTGGTTTCTTCAGCACAAAAGCAAAATGTGAAGGGCTCTGCTGTGGTGAGCTTAACTCTCTCAGAGGAGCAGGATTTTGACCTCTTTTCCTACCCAGTCTTTAGAGACTTGCATCAAGGTGCGATTTCTACTGCCCACGGATACAGTGCCGAAAACCAGGACTGCACACAATCCCACCCCTGTGCAACTCAGACATTTCTGAGGAGGCGACATTAAAAAAAAAAAATTAAAGCCACATGGAGACATCGCAACTGCTCTTCTATCTCATAATATCACCTCTTTGCCTGGGAGCAACGAGATGCTGTGCAGAGAGGACCCAGAGAAGGAAGCCTCGGGAAAGCATTTGCAAGATGACTCTGGCTCTGACAACCCAAGGATGTTCTGACTAGACCAGATGGTGCTGTGCTTGCCTTTGGTATGTTTTAGCTGATCCTTGGAGGGCAATCGCCCTTTAAAATGATTTGCACAATATGGTCTGGATAGATACTTTCTCCCATTTTCCAGCCAAGAGGCCCTGAGAGGCCAATGAAGAAGGGAAACTAACTTCTTACAAGCTTTTTTTTCCTAATCACATACTTAGGGCAAGATGAGCCAGGCCTGTGAGGAAGAGGAATCTAAATGAGCACAACAGTGACATCCAGAGGGCAGAGACCAGCAAGCAGGACTTTGCCAAACAGCAATCAGAAAATGAAACAAACCAAAAAAACCCAACAAACACTTGATGGTAGGCTTCTCACCCCCCACAGGTGCTGCTTTATCTACATATCTGTCTCCCCAGGGAAAGCAAGGGATAGGGGACACTTCTTAGGTGTAAAGGACTAACGTATCCCTCCTTTTGTAGGGCAAATGGAGATGCATCTTCCTACAACAGACAGAGCAGGAGTGCACGAGACACAGCACTACACAAATTGGGTTGTTTCTGGAGTAGTCTCATCCTTCTGAGGCAACTCAAGAGAGCTGGAGCAGCACTATCAGTCCATGCAGACTTGCCACCACTGCTCCGGGTGAACAAACCCACGCTCTTTTGTCTGCAGCGCTGTGCAGGTTGTGAGCTTTTTCTGCAGCTTTGGCTGTCTGAAATGGCTTTTTGGTTTCTCCCCATTGCACGAGTGCTCTGTCTCTCTGTCTCTTAAGCTATTCCCTCTGTCTCACCAACTCCTCTCTCTTCCCTCTCTTCTGAATCTGTGATTCTACATGCTTTAAAAAAAATACAACTCAAAGTTGTACCAAAGCAGGTTGCTGTTTTCTGCAGTTTTCACCAGGAGTAACTAAACTTGTCTGTGCTAAGGGAAGCTCAAGAACACGGGATCCCTACTATCATGCACGTAACACGTGGTGTTCCTCCTACTAGAGGAGCAGGGATTTCAGACTCCTTCTACATAAGAGACAATGCTGTACGTGGGGTAGATGTGCAGTATAGGTTTGAGCCATCCAGATCAAACTGGGATGGTATTAGATCAGGTTAGACTTACTGTACGTGGCAGCAGGTGAAACGGTTTGGGTACAGCCCTCCTGCAGGGCAGGCTTGAGCAGGCTGGCTTTCACTTGGCTGCAGGCTTAGCAAGGCTTCTATTTGCTCAGGCAGGAATAGAAATCCCAGAGGGGGAGAGCATTATCCTATTTACTGAGTCACGATGATTCACTTTGCATTCAGCTTCCATCAGATACAGCAACTCCTGGAGTTTAAACTAAATCTGTTTCCATCCTGCTGTGATTTCAGTTTTTCATTGGTTTATCCAGCTTCCCAGAAACTTCCACTTTCTGAGGCAAGAAAGCAGTTCTGGATGTTTATTTAGTTGTTGTAGATACATTTGGAGAAAGCTACACATATATTTGGAGAAGCTAGTTTTAAGTGTAAAGTACAAGGAGACTTGAGGGGAGGGAAGGGGTGGGAAAAGCACACTGTAGGGTTAAAATCTGTAGGAACTACTTGTCTTGTTTAGAAAAGAGCTCTTACATCATTGAAGGAAATACTCTAACCTACCATGAAAACAACTTTAATGAAAAATATCTTGAAAATGCCCTTTTTTAGAAGTTCAGCTAACCAATGGCTGGTAGCAAGTTACAGGCAGGGTCTTCCTGATGAGGGGACCAAGCAGACAGCTGTAAGCCAGAGGCAGTACAGGGCAATGGTACAGCTACAACACAGCTGCCAGAGGTAGCAGAGATGCACAGCAGCTGCAACCCTGACCAACGCTGTGGCAGTAACCAAACAGCTGGGAGAAGAGGGTGTGAAGATTGACACTGAAGTGACAGAGCCAAATCCTCCTTAGACTGATCTGAATCAAGAAATCATGCCAAGGAGACGCTCATCCTCTCCCCAAAGCCCAGGGTTATAGAAAAACCTGTGCTGTGCCCAGGATCAAGTGGAGCCTGCAGCAGAACTGTGGCTCTTTCCCTCCACCCAGGAGGTTGCCTCATGCTCCAGAAATTCTCAGTGGGCATCTGACTGCTGCTGTGCATGTCAGATGGACACAGGCATATTCAGAGCACATCACTTGCAAATGTTTAGGAGGATCTCTACTTTCATCTGCATACCAAACCCTGCCCCTTTTGAAGTCAATGAAAATTCCCACAGATTTCAATAGGATTTGGATTTCAATTCGTAAATCCATCTCTCCCCCATTCAACTCTGAAAGTATGGTTTCATCTTGAAGACACACAATGAATCATGATTTCTGCTGAGCAAGAAAGACACAGCAGTTTAAAAGGATTAAAATGCTATACGTCTGAGCTGTGTTCCAGCCACATTCCTTGAAATAGATGCTACTGTCCCACTTTGACATATCCTTTCAGGTTCTCCTTGCTGTCTCTTGAGGAAAGAGGTTTCCCAGGAGCCCCTTAAATAGTATCAAACATTGCAAGCCACAGGAACATGTTTTCTGAAAATACTCTACAGAGAGTAGAACTAATTCCAGGAGGAGGCAGGTTAGCACTGATAACATATTTCCAAAATACATTTTGACAGCTCAAGTGGCTTGATCTATTTTTCATGGCAAAGCAGCAGCTTTAAAAAGTGACTTTGACCTCTGCTCGTACAGCCGGTGCTTCAATGCTCCTCAAAGGCTATGGATCCTGCACGCTCCAGTGCTTCAGGTGTCTGGGTCCTGGCACAGGAGCGTTAGATTTGTGAATGATTCAGGAGGAAAAATTCTATGCCAAAGCTCCCAGGCTTCTTAAGGCAGAGTTGGGACCAAGAAAGTCATAAGATCAGCAACAGGTTCAGCTCTCAGCTCCGCTGCAGGACCTCCAGGCACTGTGTCTGGCTCCAACCTAGTGAAGCACAGAAGACCTGAAGTCTCTTCTGAGGGCTTTCAAGCATCCCTGTGTGATTGATGAGAGACAGAAGACATACACCTTACTGCACCATGAACCTGGTATTTGCTTGTGCTGCTATGTCTGTCCATTCCAAAGGGCAGCTGTCTGCAGCTCTTCAAGGAAGAAGCACCTTGCATGAATTAATCATTTTTTTGCCTTGGGGTGTATCAGAACAAGTTCTTTTCTTCAGCCAGCTTTAGTCCCAAATATTCCTTCTTCCAGTTTTTACCACTTTTTCTTTTCTGAATTAGTGTAAACAAAACAGAATTTAGGGAGTGCAACATCACTGCTTTTTGCTAAACAGGAGAGATTTTCGCATCCCTTCCTATGGCGAGGTTTTCCGTAAAGGGCTACTGCTGTGGCTAGTAAGTGGAAGGAGGAAGCAGAGAGTGAAGGTTGTTTGATAGTTTGCAGACTGATGAGTCCTTTCCAAAAATCAGAAGGTGTCTGCTGCGAGTGTCAGCAAGTTCCTTGAATGGCAGCTGTTCTGGCTTCGACTGTGACTAATAGGAAAGATCTGTGGCAAACTGGATCGGAAAAGCTGCTTAAGGGAAAGTAAGTGCCAAACTGGCAAACTTCACAGAAACCAAGGAGCGAGGTTGGTTGTTCTGCTCTTATTTGTTGACCCTCAGGAAAGCTGATACAATAAACTTAACTGATAAAGAGGAAAGTTTAACCACACACTCCATCTAGCTGCATAAGGAACTCTTTAAATGAGATTTTTGAAGCTAAACAGAATTAAGCAGAAAATATAAAATACAGGACATATTAATGACGGCTCTAAAATATTCACACAGGCACAGGTACGTGGGGACAAATCATTAAGAGTAAGTCACAAGGGGAGCTGACACTATTAGGGAGAAAAAGAGAGCTGCAATAAAATTCAATAACATTTTAAGTTTGTGAAAGGGAGGAATTATGCCCAGAAAAGGCTGAATTTGTCATATCCTCTTTGCTTCGGTCTTCACAAGAAAGCAGAATAGTGGCCAGATACCTATGCGTTGGTTAACGTCTTTCTCCATCTGACCTGCATTCCCTCCTCTCATTATCTGAGGTGCTGGATGGCATTCACCCAGGAGTTAATACGAAGACAGCTAAGATGCTCTGTGAACAGTCTTGAAGAGCTCTGGAGGACAGGAAAGTCCCATGGCAATGGTTATGATGCTTGCTCTTCCCATCAAGTTATAGTAAATAAATGCAAAATAAGAAGGTCCTGTAAAATTATGCATTAGTCCCCTTAACCGTGACAGGAGAAAGGCCAAGTGCAGGTCTGTTAAAAATACTATATGCTACTGACTTGAGTGATGGACTAGCAAATAAGCTTCTAAAGAGTGCAGACCAAAGCTTAATCCTGCTTAAGGGCAGGATTAAAATTCAGAGTGCTTCTCCTATTTATCAAGCTCAATCTCAAGTCAACAAACTGGAACTGATTTCGAGAAGTGCAGAATGCCACACCAGAGAGGGAAGGAAAGGTGATGAGCTGTGCTCAAATGGAAGGGGAAGGCTCCTCTGGGCCGCAGTGTTACAGTGAATGGGCACAGGAGCTATACCGGCCATACAGGTACCAACTGAAAAGGCATCAACAAAAATGGTGTTGTTGGAAGAAAAAGGTAGATTCGTTTTAGATACATGAGATGAAAAAAATCATTTACAAGATAAGGGAGGTGATTATTCCTCTACTCAGCACTGGATGGGCACAGACAATAATCTGTCCGGTCCTGGGGAAAGCGCACTTAATGAAATGTGGAGAGGAATAGAAGAGCCCAGAGTAGAGCAACAGAAATGATCAAAGGTTCAGAAATATGATTTGTAAGGAAAGGATGAAAGAGCTGGATTTGTTTAATGTCCAGAGGAAAAGCAAAAGGGGAACAGAACAACAGTTTCCGAATGTAAAAAGGGATTTTATCAAGAAAAACAGCATTCAATAAATTATTCTCCCTGTCCACTGGGAAAGGAAGGAATTCATCAGTTGAGTGTCTTCTTAAAAAAAAATCACCACTATTGCTGTAAAAATGATGGACATCTGTCAGGGATTATACAGGTAAAGCTAATGGCATCTCAAAGCAGGGCAGCAGGCCTCTTGACATCTCTTTTGGAGACTGATTTCTGTGATTTCAGTAATTTTGATTACGTTATTTTATCTGTGCTCGGAACATTATTTCTTCTAAGTACCCGCACTACAACTGCTAATAACAAAAGCAGAGCTTCCTTCCCTTTGAAACCACTTTTCCCCACTGTATTACTGTGCATAATGACCACATCATTAAGTATCAGCAGGACTAAAGGTTTTCTGTATTTTAGTTCCCAAGCATTGAAGCAACAGACTTACAGTTGATAAATGTAGCACAGTTGTTGCTTCTGCTAATGAGGGGGAAGAAAAAGGTCAGCATCAATACAGAGGGAAAATGCTCCGTATGAAGTGTGAGGATAAAAGCAAATGTTAAAGGCAGAAATGTAGATAACCAAAGTTCCTTAGCAACCCAGAGTGACAACCGCTACAGAGACAGAGTAGCTCACCAGGAAAGATATTTCTGTTTCACTGAAATTCATGACACCGTCTATCCAGACTTAATAGTTATTTTAGCTTCTTCACACTAAATACTGTTGTAGTTTAACCCGGCAGGCATCTGAACACCACACAGCCGTTCACTCACTCCCCCTCAGTGGGATGGGGGAAAGAGAATAAAAATAAAAATAAAATTTAAAAAAAAAAAGGTAAAACTCTGAGATAAAGACAATTTAATAGGACAGAAAAGAAAGGGAAAATAATAATAATGATAAAAGAACATACAAAACAAGTGATGCACAATGCAATTGCTTGCCACCCACTGACCAATGCCCAGCCAGTTCCCGAGCAGCGGACCCCCAGCCAGCTTTTCCCCTAGTTTATATGCTAAGCATGATGTCATATGGTGTAGAATATCCCTTTAGTCAGTTGGGGTCAACTGTCCCACCCGCATCCTCTCCCAGCTTCTCATGCACCCCCAGCCTACTCGCTGGTGGGATGGGGCAAGAGGCAGGAAAAGGCCTTGACTCTGTGTAAGCACTGCTCAGCAGTAACTAAAACATCCCTGTGTTATCAACATTACTCTCATCCTAAATCCAAAACACAGCACTACACCAGCTACTAGAAAGCAAATTAACTCTGTCCCAGCCGAAACCAGGACAAATACACATTCACATTCTCTTTCTCTATTAATCAAGGTATTTACAGACCCATGTTAAAATATTCAAAACTATTTAACCTGATGAAGAAATTATGGTGAATATAACACAGAACAGTCCATCGTCATTTCCTATGGCACAAGGAATCTTGTACGATTTTTTGCAGTCCCACTCCTCAAACCTGTCTTCACTTCCTCTACGGTCTTAGCAACTGGATACCCTCTAAACATGACATGTCTCCCTCCTCTCTGAAAATGTGTGAGTTTTCTCCATTGAAAAGAAGAAACCCTTATTTTGGGATGAATATCAGGGCTGGTATCTTGCAATGATTTATTCAGTCAGACGTCAGACGTGTACCAAAAGCCTTAGCCGGATGGGATATATTCAGCTCTGGAGCATGGTTTGAACAATTTTTCTCCTCAAAACATGACCACTGCACCAAAACCAGTACAGACCCACCCTTCCTCTCACCAACTGGCAGATACCAAGCAGTTGGGTAAGATGTGGGAAGAGAAGGGTCATCTGCTGAACAGAGGCAGAGCTGGGCGAGACTGTCTTTTCCCAGAGTGAAACCTCTTCCCGATGCCCATAAGGCAAGAGGTCATGAAAAGCCAGGAGAGGGGCATGTAGGCCAGCCATTTCTATTCTCTGCATGTTGTACATCCCATCCAAATGCTGTCCAAATTTTCTGCTTCTCCAAGAGAATATTCCCTTCTCATTTTCCCCCTGGGCCCACTCATTACTCAAGAGTTGAGAACCATATTGATTGGGTTGGCTTCAACCCTATCCTTTCCTACAGTTCTAACACCCTGTCCCCAAGGGGTATGCATACCTCCCGATCTCAGCCTCTCTGCCCCTTTTCAGACTTTCACACTCAATCTACCCCTTTCCTCCAAGGCCATCAGCCCTGGAAATGCTTCCACCCAAAGACTATTTTGTTTCAGTACTTGAAGACCAATAGTACAAACCATATAGAATGTTATGTATCTAAAACGTAAGCACTGAAATGGGAAGGAACAACTTCTGGGAGGATGCCACACAATGAAATAGACCCCAGCGGTGATCCAAATGTGCTTAAACCAATGTTTGTTAATTGATTGAAGCAGTTCAGCTGAAATCTTTATTGGAGCTTGCTTGTTTCTTTGCGTAAAGCACAAGCTCCTTGACACTCAAGAACTTTGCATGAGCACAGAGTCTGATTTTCTATGGTCAGAGAATTGGGCTCGGATTTGCAACGCGTGTCACCTTCCACAGTGACATACTAGTGTTATAGCGTCTTATGCACAGGGGAAGACAGGCAGAGAAGAACCCAAAGATGATATTTCTCACATGCTTGGGAATAAAGAAGGGAATTGCCAAACCTAGGTCTGTTCCAAGCTTCAGAGCAGAGGCAGCAGGAACAGAACAGCTAATGAGCAAGCTCTGAGAAAGAACAGGCCCGGTGAGATTTTCATATCGAACCAATAAAAGGCTTGGGATATCGTTGAGCCCCAAATGAGTTGGAGAAGGTTCTGAAAGAATTCAATTAAGAGGAGTTTCTGAAGAGAGAAAGCTGGATTGAAAAGAGGAAAGGAGCTGCTGGGAAGGATGCTGAGCCAAATGAGAACAGAGTAGATCAGCAGGACTGACTCCCTGCCGTATATACTGGTACCACATAGTGAGGGCATTACAGATGGGCAGCATGCTGTCTCAGTTCATCCGCCTACAAGCATCCTATCAGGATTGGAAAGAGAGCTGGTTTTGCCCCTCGCTGACCTCCCCAGACACCTCAAGTTAAGAGTAAATAACAGTGGGTTTACTATGAAGCCTGCACGAACAGAGTGTCCAATCTTGTGCCGTCGACTATGCTATAGAGAAATAAGCACTGACCTTTAGTCCAATCCCACTGCCATCCCAAATTTGACCCAGATGGTTAAAGCCAAGAGGCACAGTTATTTGCAAGCTGAAGGTCAGGAGACAGAGGCATCTGTCAGCAGCCAGAAATCACTGCTTAACAAGCATCTTGTGATGCTGTTCTCCAAAGAGTTCCCGATACAGCCCTGCATTGGCTGCTGACACTGTCCCTCACCAGGAGCATTTCAACACCCTTGACTTTGGGAGCAGACGTGACTTCTCTGAGCATGAAAAAGAGCAGTGTCATTTCTCAGTTGAGGTTACATCTTCCCCCAGGACTCTCCTAAGTGATTACAATGCAGAACAGTGGCTCAGATTGCACAGAGGGGATTTGGCAGTTTACCAAATCCCAGGACTGTGGAATTAATAGGTTGTTTTTTCAGCTTGATGCTGAAATAGACAAAGTGATTGATTGAACCAAAACATTTCATTTCATGTTTGTGTCATGTTCCTCTTCTGCAAGGCAGGTAAGGGTGGATTGGAGTTGCTGACCATCATCAGGGGAAACTAGCAAGACCTGCTCTGAAAAGTGGGATGTCAAATGTCCCAAGTTACACATACCAAATCCAGCAATGGACTGTTTAAAATGTTTGTTCCTGCATTTACTTTAGAATTTTTTTAATTAATCTTTTTTAACACCTCTTGCAATTATTTCGTCATAGAACACTCCAAAACATCGGGGAGGGGGGAGGAAGACATGAACCTTGTATAAAGGGAAATTGTAAGAGATGACTTTTTTTATTTCCCCACATTAAAGAAAAAACCCTACCATCAAATTTTATTAAGTAAAAAGAGATATTTGAGCACATCTAGTATTCTCTCATCCTGATTCAAAACCTTAATTGGTAGAGCAGAAGTAATATTCACTAAAGCTGACTAGAAGGGAATAGTTTTATTTTGGAAACTGCTGATCCAGTGGAACCAAAATGGTCTCTAGGCCTTGTGTTCATCCTGCCAAACCTTCCCATGCAGAGCAGGGCAGCCTAGCCAGCTCCCTGTCCCTGACCCACCCTGTCCCCGGGCAGCCAGCTCCCGCACGTCCTCTGTGCGGCAAACAGTTCCCAGGCCACAGGGGATTTTGACATCATTTCAGAAACATCTATAATAAACACTGTAATTTTCCAAAATAAAACTACCACCAAGCAACAGCTCTTTTCGAACAGGGGGATGTAAAAGGGCCTTGAAGGTGTCCTGCACAATGATCAAGGAGGACTCAGAAGCACAAGTAGTTCCAGAACTGATGAACTTTTTAATCAAATCTAAATGGCTAATGCAAACTGGTTACAGTAAATATAAAGAAGAGCTGTTGTGTAGGGTGTCCTGCCCATGCAGTTGTCTTCTGCTAGAAGGTGGTCAATTCCACTTGTGTCATTTCTAATGGTGAACTTATACCATGTGGCAAACCACTGAAATTTCGTCTGGTTGTGTTCCTGCAAACTTTAAGTTCTGATTCAACTACGCTGTTTCAGGAGGAGGCAGTGTGTACATCATCATCATGTCATTCAGAGAGAACTATTCAGATATTAAGACTAAAAACAGTTTCACAGCTATAACAGCAGAATCTCCACAAACGTGGGGAAAAAAGTATATTTGTTATCTGGATAAAAAGGTAGTTACAAGCACATCTAGATTCCTGCCTCTTCAACTGAGTTCTAAGCCAAGGATTCAACCTGATCCTTGAAACATTACTTCCACCAAAAAAAAAGAAAAAAGAAAAGAAACAAACATCACCTCCACCACACCCCATAGGTATAAAGGTATCAATTTGCGGATCAGAGACTTACAATGAGGAGGACTGGAGGGGATGTTAAATGGAAAGCTCAGACACCAGCCACCACAACTAGATAAGGAAGACCCAGGAGCAGATGGCGGCCACATCAGCAGGGAATCTCTGCATGAGGTTACCTCCTCCTGGGAGAAAGGGAAGCCAGTTGTCTCCACCAACACCAGGAAATGGAGGAGGTCTGAGAAGAATGTGGGAGGGAGTATGCTAGAGCACAAGCTCAGCTATTGCCCAGCTATAGTCCTGAGGTGCCATAAGCAACTGCACATTAAATGCAGGGCATTCCTAACAGCCTGGTACAATTCAAGTGTTCCACTACACAGAAGTCAGCATTGCACCACATCACCCAGCCTCTCCCAGTGCTGGCCACAGGGGACAATGTCCTGCACAAGTTGCCATGTACCACTCCAGCTCTACTACCTGCTGCCTCCGATACTCCCCCCTGACGAGACACGTGCACTTTTCCCGCACCCTCCTCCTGTCTCACTGCTGAAGAGCAATCTCATTGCTGTGTCAGGCACTTCCCAAGATGGACACAGGCTTCAAGCCAGCCAGGATGTGTGCAGCACTAGGCCCACAGTCTAAGACAAGACAAAACATAGCACCACGGACACAGTGGTCTACAAAGGAGAAATCTAACTCCTAGATGTTTAGCTGCATGCCCTGCCAAACGCAGGGCAGCAGAGTGCAGCTGGCTGTGTGTGGACAGGGGTAATGGAGGCTCTTCTATGTTTAGGTGCTGGCTGTGCAGAAAGCAAAGATTGGAAATGTAAGAGATATTCTTATCTTTCCAAGCACTGTCCTGTGCTTCCAGAATAGTATTAAAGTTTGTGCTGGGATGCAAGATACCTGGGCAGCTGGAGATAAAAATACAGATATCAGGGGTAACAGGACCAGTTTCTCTACACAGGCTCAGTACTGTTTAGTAGCAACAAACCGAACAGCTTTAACCATATCAGTCTATAATACATACACATAGGTCCAGACTACATGGTTACCACCTGGCTCACCACTTCTCCGGGTCAAAACTCTCCCGTCTCCAGCTGCAATGCAACTTCAGCCATCAGAGCACTGTAGGTCTCCTGCAAAAAGTGGCACAGCACCAAGGGCCTCAGAGAGCCTTTGGATCCAGAGAGGCCAAACAAGCAAGCTGACCTTCAAGAAAAGCTGTTGCAGTGGGCTTTGCTGAGGAATTGCAGAGCATCATGTTTAGATGGCTAGCCAACGACCTGTCTTCAAGCCCAGAGCAGATAAAGATAATGCGAAGACATGATTTCTGAGTATCCTAGGCACTTAGGATAGCAAAAACAAACAAGCAAACAAAAAAACCCCTCTTCCCTGTCACAGAAATTAGATTATTTTGTTTGACAATCTATTTAACTTATTACTATGCCATACTTCAACTGATGTGCTAGCTGAGTCACCACCATGGCTTGTCATCAGTGCCTATAATAAGCAAAAAGGGTTGTTTTCAAGAGCAGCAAAGTACCTGGTTGTATGTGCAGGAGCAAGAGGTTTTTTCTGCTTCAAAAGCAGTAACATAATTCTTCCATGGCAGACTCTTCTTTCACTGGGAAAAAGTTGTTGAACTTCAGCAAATGGAAATTAACAGGTATATACCTACACTATATACCTTGATATACCTTGCCTATGTACCTAAAACATTGTAATGCCAGGACAAAAGGAGTTTTCAAAATCACCGGTAAGGCTAAATTAGGCCAGTACCCATGATTTAAGTGGTCATCCAACAATGTAGTTCTGCAATTAAAAACTCCTGTTGCCTAACCTAACCCCTCAGCTAAAGGAAGGCCACAGAACAGGAGGAGACTCCGTGAAAGTAGAGAAACTCAGTTCCTCAGTTGCTTGGCCCAGATGGGGCAGACTATCTGGGCTGAGGACCTCCCCCAGAACATACAGTAAATCACAAGATATCCACCAGTGAGCAAAAATGGGAAAAAAGTTGTCAGGAGCCTCTAACGCCAAAGGTTGGCCAAGGGCGCAGATCTGCTTCAGGTGACAAACTGTGCAAGCCAGCAGAGCTTGAGACACAGTCCGTGCAATGCACAACACCTACCAAGAAAGCCTCTTCATATTTGCTTTAGCTGTTTTATTTTGTATACTCCTAAACAGACACTTGCAGACACAAGTTAAAACAAGAAGTTAACCCACAAAATGCATAAACACACCAATATTGGTTCAAATGTTGTAGGTTTATGACACAGAACATTAACAACTCTCAAAAAGCCAGTGCTGTAAGGCTTTGAATGAAGTTCTGATTGCAGGACCCAAGTTTATACCATTTTATGTCTAGGTGGAAGGGATTGACCAAATACCAAGAAAAGGAAAAGAAGGACAAGTCTGGAAAAAGGTCCTTTTAGCCTGTTCTTTAATGACATATGGGTCCATTTGTACCAGCCAAGAAACTTCTGATCTGGAGCTTCCTGCTTAGCCCACCTGCTTGCTGTGAAGGTGTCTTGTTAGAGTTTCACACATCACTCCACCAAGAATCAAGGAAGTGCTTTCCAAAGGAGCTAAAAAAACATATGAAACACATAAAGATCCTACATAAATACATGGATCTGCAGGTGTCATGAGAAGAACTTGCATTCCCCACTTCTTGTTATGTGCTGTCATGCGATGATGCTGCCTGTTACGTGACGCCTGGTCCTGTATCTTGGGTTCTGCTGCTCATCTTTCTTCCCCTGCACCAGCTATAGCTAATACCATGGGAGACAAATGCCATACAAAAGTGATTTCTGTTCTTTAGAAGAGCCTCTTGAGAAGGAAAGGAATTAATCTGGTTAAAGCAACACTTGGAGACCTTTGTGTCTTTCCACTGTATTTTTAATTGATATTCAAGAGGTCACATTTGTCTGTAATGCCTGATAAGCACAATAATTGCAGCAATCTAATGTAAAAACTAACCTTCTGGCAATGATGTGACACTAGCAAAAATTTAACTCTTCCTTTTAGAAGTTCATACTAAATACATTCACACATAACAGCATTTACATGGTAGCTACATAGGTAGGTACCTATCAGACAGAACATTACTTATAAGTATACTAAAAAGGAATTTATATAGTTTCTTTAAGACAAAAAGATGCACATTTCTGGCAGTCGCATACGCACGCAATCCATGTGAGACAGGGAGCTTAACTGACAAGGTGTTTTACAAATGCAAGCACAGCAACTCGTCTTTGTCATGGAAGTGCACATGGCCATAGCGATTTGAATACAGTAACTGTCAAGCTTCACAGTGACAAGTACTGACATACATAACAAAAAGTGATCTGTTATCTACTGCACTTGAAGTCAATTACAAAAACTGGTGGCTCCAATTACCAAGTCATAACCTTCAAAACTTGATAGCAACTTTTACCACAGGGCAAAAGCAAAATGTTAGTCAGAAAGGCTAGCATCAATTGCAGCTCTGAGGAAATCAACATCCCTGGGATCTGAAAGTAAGGGGGCCTTTTCTGATGGAACCTCACGGGACTTTTGCCGTCAGAAGCCAGTGGCTGCAGATCTTTGGAGGTCTGTAACCAAACACAGCCCACGATGGGTGCCCCGTGAAGGTGCAGCAGTATCGCCTCCTGGCTACAGGCATTCAGAGGGTACTCGTATCTGGCTCTGAGGGGTCGTAACTCTGACCCACTGTGCTGAGATCACCTTTTATGAATGCACACCTTCCATGCATCACTTTTGTTGTTTGACTAAGTCTCCTGCCCCACCTCGTCTCTAGCAGTTTCTAGGAAATACATTTGGATGTGATGAGTTCAGTCACAGCAAAGGCTGCAAGTTTTCAGCAACCACTTTTCAATACCAAAATTACGTGCTGAACACAGAATCCTATGGTATAGCTTAAGAAAGTGGTGTCTGTCAGACTTTCATAGCACTGGATCCTTATCAGGGTTCCCTTTTCAAGCCAGCTTTATGTACTGGCATTGACCGTGTTTAGTCATATGTGCTGGCTGCTCTGCTATACGCTGGAGCACAAGCATTCAATGAGATGGTGTATTTTGGATAGCATTGCACCTTCTTCATCTCACAGTGAGAGCAGGTATCTGTGTGAGGTCAGCACAAGTACTGGAGGGTAGGTCAGGAGCCTAAAGACCCTGCCGTCTTCTGCAAGCAACTCCTGCTCAGAAACACAGGAAGGAGGGGAATACAGGCTGTCCTCGAGAAAGATCTTTACAACAGCTGAAAAGAGCTAGGAAAAAAATGTCATATGTAAAATATCACCATCCCTGTCTGACATTTCTGGCGAGTCTCACAGACAAACAGGAAATAGTACTGCTACCCAAAACATAATTTTTAAATCGAAGTTGCCAGTTACTGCAGCATTTATCTGGGGCCCACCTATAGCCCACAAAAGACTGTTTGCACCAGCTCCTTGACATTATCAACTTGTGTTATTTGCTGCCTCCCGAAATGTCAGCTGCCTAACCTTTCCAGGCTGTTCTTACAAACAGTCTGCTTTTCCAAAACTCATTAAGTATAGCAAAGACCTGCAGTCCTGTGTAAATCTTGCAATCAAGCCAAGCTGCAAAGGGAACACTAAGATGTTTGAACCATCTCAGACTTTGTGCACTTCCGACTCCTTGCTGCAAAGGTCTGTGCTCATTGCTGAGCTGTGAGAAAAGGAATTTTTTTTTTTTTTTAAATAATATAGACAGTGCTACTTACAACTAGCCAATTTTCTTACAAACATATCACAATCATAAGTACTCCCTAGCTAGACAGGGAGACAATCCTCAGCAAAAGTTAGCTCAAGGCTCATGATTTGGGATTCCCGATTTCCTCTAAGCTGTGCCTATTGTTTAGATTAATCCCCAGTAGAGATCATCTGACACATGTCACTGGGCACTCTGCGACTGTCTAGGAAGTTGCAAGACTACTGCTACATTGTCAGACAGGTTGATATTAGCAGCAGATGCTAAATATTATATTCCAGATACTATGCAGTATTAACTTTCTGAAGGGAAGAGACCACTTAAAGTGGATTCCTCCAGTCCAATATCCTGCTTTTTTTTTTTTTTTGCATAAGGAAAGTGAGTAAACCAGGGTTTGGTGTTGGACCTCTAGAACTGATTAAAAAATAAACAAAACCCCAACAAAAAAAACCTACCAGCCAGTGAGTTTAGTTACGAAACACTCCTGTGTATCGTAATTGGGGATTATTCCATCGGTAGGTCGACACACATGGGATGATGAAAGGCTTAAAATGAAAAGCCTGGGGGGAAAAAAAATGTGGTCTTCCTTCCAGCATTGGGAAATATTATTTTAAAGTTGCAAGGTATAAATTACTAAGTTTCAGGTTATTTCCTATAACTAATGAAGTGCAGTTCAAAAGTTACCTCACTTGTCAGTTGTGCATTAACTAATAGACAAGTTACCAGAGAGTTAAGACTTCAAAAATTTTGGCTCTGTTTTGTACCTTTCCACATCCTTATCTTTCTTATCAAAACATTTAAGAATACAGGATGACGATTCAAGGAATTAATTTCTGTACCTGAATTCCTCTCTCGTCCTTCCATCAATGGAGCTGGACCACTAATAAATTTTGGCTTTCAATGGTTGTGGGTCTCACATTGTGCTTCCAGCTAGACTTCACAGATAAGGCAGCAACGTTATTTTGATTTTTTCCTTCACTGGGGACATCAGTGTACAGTCAACAGCCTAAACATAACTTTGATTCCTCTAATGATCAGAGAACGGCGTTTGAGTGCCAGTCACAAGTTGTTTTGTGCAGTCAGAGGAAAGGCAGGTCACTGCTGGACATGGGATTAGGGCATCCACTTGCATGGGGGGAGGCAGCAGAAGCATCTCACCCTAGTCAGCATGGTAGTTTGGACATAACCCTTCCTACAAGCCTCCCAAGAGAAGTTGGGGGTCTGGCTGACCTTCTTTTGTTGTCGTTTGCTCTGGGGACACCAGTGTGATAATTTGTGGGATGGTGGTGGGGTGATTTTAAAACCCCAGCTGAGGTCTTCAGAGATTGTGCTAGTGCTAAAACTGCTGATAACCACAGCATAGGTTACTATGCTCAGCAGCAGAAGATTAGGTGGCAGCTGGTTGATGGATAGCAAATGCCTAATGAGGCAGTTAAACATCCAAGGCAATTAAGCACCTCAGAGGAACTCAGCCTAAGTTTAGCCTAACCCAGCTGATTTTGCCTGATGTAAGTTCACATTATCGGCCAGTCCAATAATCGGCCAAATATCGGCCAGGAGATCAAAGAGGACGGTAACCTCTAGCAGTAGAGGAGAGGCAGAGGCATGCACAGTGGTCAGCATTTGGAGTAAGGTACAGATGTAGGTAGCTCCAGAGAAGGACACCTCTCCACAGCCTCAGCTCAGACTTGCTGGCTCCTTGGCTGTCTCTAACTGAAGTGATTAGAGAGGGATCACCTGAGCATTTTCACCAGCAGAGCTGGGCTGTGGTGAATGGGGATGTTGTCATCAACAAAGTAAACAAGTTTATTTTGCAGACATCTCCAGCCCAAATCTTAACAGCTCTCTTAGCCCACAGCCCTCCAGAAGAGGTGAGAGTCAGTGCCCATACTGAGCTGAGAGTACCCACGCTCAGCAGAGCAGCACTATTCTTTTACCTCCCGTTCCCTGCCCACTCCGAAAGGATAGGCTGTAGCTTAATGAGAACTTCCCAGAGGCTGATAAGGTCCATTAAAAAGTTATTTTTCAGTATGGCTGCCCCCACATAACTTGTCTAGGTTTGGCTGAGTTGATCCTGAAGGCATTTGTTCCATAAAGAAGGCTTATTCCCCATGAAAGAACAGGCTTAAATCTATTCCCCCTAATTCAGATTTGTCTAAGTGTCAAAGTGATTATGCATATCATTAAAACAACTTAACATTAGGATTTCATAGATGCCATGGGTGCAGTTCAGGCCCTCCCAGTAAATTGGGATAACTGGAAACACAAACACATCATCCTTTGATAAATAAAACAAATAATTTTTAAAAAAAGAAATCGCTTTCACCTTCAGGATTCATTTTTATTGAAGTTTCCTGCAGGGGATTTAAAAAAAAAAAAAAAAAATCAAGCCTTGCCCTCCATCTTGACACCAAGAGAAAGCTTACTTTAAGACACCACGCAGCTGTTTCTAGCTTTTTTTTTTAACTTCACAGCTTATAGCTGCCATTTTTCTAGTATTTACCCTACAGTAAAACCATGAGGTCAGTAAGCTTCACATCACCTCATGGTGTTTAGATCCATAGGAGGAAAGACTTTATCCTAAAGTTTCAAACAAGACAAAGCAACGAAAAAAGTGAACTTGAACAACTTTTAAACCTGCAGTACTTAGTGATGTTATCCAAGCTAGCTGCCCTAAGTCTCAGCCCAAAAGATTATGCTCTGTGCAGAATATACCCTTCCTGCAAGAAGGCATTTCAGAGTGCCTTCCAGTTGCTGAAATGGTGGCCCTGGGGAGAAATTTAGCATTCTTGCAAGCTGCAATTGTTCAAAGATTTTAAGGAATGGGTACTCTTAACTAAAGAGTTAGGCAGGTGCAAAAGTGCTTGCAGAAGGATGTGGCCCAAGGTGCAATGGATCCCTTCAGAGAGCCTAAACTAAGTTGTTAGATTTCTAAATGCTGCAGGAAACTCAAAGCCCTTCAGCAAAGGAAGTGTGTTGATCTTACCCGGCATCGCCAGAGCTGGAGTGGGGAGGGTGTGTTGAGAGATGGAGAAATCTGGCCTGTCCCTGGTCTTGCACGAGAGGCAGATTTGCCACCACCTCCCTCACTGACAGGCTTACAGCCGTGCACAGTATCACTCCCTTTCCAGGACTGAGACCTTTGCTAGAGACAAGCAAATGCTGTAAGGATTGCAGCCTGTTCACAGAGCCATAGCAAATAAGCAAGTTACTTATTTCTTCCTTTAGTTTCTTTGCATCTGTAGAATTTATGGTTTATTTTTATTTTATGATACACTGTAGTGCAGCCAAAGGCTCTGCCAAGGTGGAGAAAGCAAACCTGTGTTTTCATTCCTGAGGCCA
The DNA here is from genome assembly GCA_013389945.1 of Fregata magnificens. Lineage (NCBI taxonomy): Eukaryota > Metazoa > Chordata > Aves > Suliformes > Fregatidae > Fregata > Fregata magnificens. Next base: position 155,468 of record WAAD01037433.1, read on the forward strand.
ATCAGCACAGCACAGATGGTTGGGTAAGAATTATTATGCCAGCCAAAAGGGGTTGGGCAGTGGTAAACACACATATTTTGTGTTATAGGTGAAGGGGGAATTCTGCAAATGTAGTTTATGAGAAACATCTGCAGAAACCTGATAATAAAAATTATTAATAAAGTCAATACATGTGGGGATTTGTTGGGTTCTTCCCCCCCTAAGACTTAGAGATGTTGCAGCTTTATTACCAGATGTCTTCATAAATTTTAATAATATTCATAATTACTAACTCAGATTCATGGGGCTGTATTTCATGAAATATTTTAATATAGCAAAATATAACCTCACAGACATACCCAACACTGTTGCAATTTATACTGACAGCTAGAAAAATCACATTCAGACTAAAATTCAGCAACAGTTGAGATAACACCAGCCACCTCATGAACCACAGGAAAAATATTTCCTACCTGCTAATAAAAACTTGGATGGCATCTTTCAAGGTAACCAAGATAGGGATTATGCCAGAAAATATTAGCATTTGAATATACTTACTATTTCTGTTTTGAAATACAATATCCAAGAATGCAGATGCACCTTAACCATTACTATTTCTGAACAAAAACGTCTTTGGAGACAAGGAAGACCCTTGTAGAACATAGGGTGGTTCCTGCTCAACATGGGCACGGTTCCACAACAAAAGCCAGAGTGAAAAAACACAGGACTTAAAAGCACCACTTCTTTAAGATGCTCTTGAAGCAGCAGAGTTTAAACACTCTTTTCTTTCCCCTCTCTCATTATTTATTTTTAAAAGAAGGGCCAAAAACCTGTTTGTTAATTTAGATCATGAATGCTCTGAAGTAAGGCCATCAGGGAAATACTGTTGTGCCAGAAAAGCAATACAGGTTCCCCAGTGCAACAGCGGTTTGAAATTAGGGGATGCATGTTCTCTTTTCCTGACTTGGACAAAAGTTTCTTGCGTGACCTGAAGTAACTTCCTTGTTCCTTGCCTCGTTTCACAGAAAAATAAGTGCTGGTCCTTTGGAGATCTTGTAGTTCAACCTCCTATTCAAAGCAAGGATAGCTTCAGAGTTTGACCAGGCAGTGCAGGGCTCAGTTTAGTTGAGTTTTGAAAGTTCCCAGGACTGAGAGCCCTCTGAGCACTTGTTCCAATGCTTAGTAAGTTCATCACAACAGAACTAGTTACCTCCAAACAAAATTTTCCCTTCTGCAATTTGTGACAATTGCTTCTTGTCCTTTTGCTCTGCACCCTTGAGAAGAGCCTGGCTGCATCTCCTCTGCAATACCCTGTCAAGCAATGAAAGATAGCTATTAGGCCCCTTCCTTGACCTCTGTTCTCCAGGCTGAACTCCTTTCGCTCAGCCTCTCCCTGTACATCCTGTACTATGGCCCCTGACCACTTTAGCCACACTCTGCTGGGCTCTTTCCAGTTTGTTGATCTCTCACTTGATCTGGAATGGAGAGGTTGGTATAAAACTGCGCTTAGTAGTCTGTCAGCTCTACTGGGCTATGCAAGAGAATTTAAACTAGACAAACTTTGCAAGAGCCCAAAAGTCTGAAGTCCATGTAAGCAAAGAGCTCATTGAACGTGCCCAGTCACCATGTTCGTTTGCCCCAAGTAGCATCCTCTCACATTCACGTAATTTAGCGGGTGTGGTGAAAATCAGTCCATTCTCCAAGCCTGAAGCTACAAGGACACATGACTTGCTGGTCAGCTCTCTGAGCAACAGATCTGAACCTGCACTGGAAAAAGCGGTCTTAAACATGATGCATTGAATTCAGGACCTGTTTAACAGAGCCTGTTTATGATACAATGGGTACGTGTATGAGGCACCTGTTTCTGTGGCCACCTCAATTCCTTTTTTGTCCTTGAATAAGATTTATTCAAGAGGCCCTTTACCAATAGATGGCAAGCACTGCGTTTAGAGAGTCCTCTTAATTTCACTATCAACAAGCCCAGCTAAAGAACAGATGTAGCTATACCATTTTTGAACAGCAAACTTGCTTAGAGCTAATAAAATGGCAGTGGTTCGTACAGGGCTGAAACAGACTTCCATCACTTGCGTAATTAGCCATACTCTGGAGTTTGTGCAAAGCACAGATATTTAAGCAGCAGTTTCTATGACTACCATCATTCTGCTCATTATCACTGAAGGATTAGCCAACAGATTCTCTTTGATAGGCGCTAAGAAGGGAAAGTCATGGTGGGACACTACTACTTCGGATATGATGAGTATTAGAAATACAATGAATCATTTTTCAGGAACACTGCTTTCAAGACCCTCTATATGTTGGCCAAGTATGTTTGTGCTTTTGGCTCACGACCTGTCATTTACAAACCTGCGAAAAGCTTTCCAGAGAGCAAAAAGGGAGCAGAGTCCAGAGCTGCAGCCTAAAAATGGTTCAGTACATTGTGTGCCTTCACCTCCCCCAGCCCTACTGCTCCGGCCACAGCACAGAGAGGAAAGATCAGCAAACTGAAGACTTAAATACTAAGACTGTACTTACAAAGAGCTTTAATTTTAGTAAGTTTTGAGAAGTGGCTGGAGGGGACAGAGGAAATTTCCTTTAAGAATTGGAGGACCACGAAATGATGAATTTATCTCTATCGATTCTGCTTTTATGTCTGCATCTGTAACAAGAGGGAGTTTGTTCTAAGGCTCCAAGAGGATCATTCTCTGTAGAGCCGACTGAAAAAGGAGCTTTCCTCTCTCTGAGGAAACCCCTGGACTTCAAAGTGTGGTTTCATTCCAAAAACAGACTGAAAAGCAAATATCTTGGAAACTTTCACAAAAAGAGGGGACAATTTTGTTCACATGTTATTAAAAAGACTGCTTGAGCACTTGTATAATTTTGCTTTTGATAGACAATTTCAGAAACCAGAACATTGTCCAAACATCCAGGGAAATTCAACAAATTTACATTATAAGCCTCCTAGCGCAGTTTTTTTCTTTAGTCCTGGTTTTGTGGCCAAAGCACCAGACAGACCTTGAAAGGATGGGCGAGCACTGAGCCGAACCCAAATTCTGGGTCAAACCCTGGGCAAGTCTTCAGTTCTCTGCATAGCTGAACTTGAAGAGCTCAGAAGCATCTTGCACCAAGGAGAGAATAACGGCAAGTGTACGATAAGTACCAACTGTAAAATAGTTCAGGACACGATTGCAGGCTTACCAGCCCAAGCAGAAGGAATGCTTGGCTTCTAGATGCTGCTCACTGTATACTCAAACTAAGGCTTATGTGACTTTTACTACCAGCATTGTACAACTGATGCTAGAATGCCCGTAGGCTTTTAAATAGCTCCTGAAGTCTGAAAGGGAAACTAATGGGATTGCAAAGTACTGACGAGGAACTTTGGGTTCCTTCTCTTCTATAATACAAGTAGAAATTCACAGGAGACTAACTCCTCTTAAACACCAACCAAAAAACCACCACACCACAAAACCCACAAATCCCAGAATATTAATTCTTTAAGATTTTAACAACAGTTGTATATTTTGGAGAGTTTAGAATTCCTGCAGGAACTTCATAACGGCTTGAAATGTTTAGTTATACCTTACATAATTGTGCATTAAATACAGCTTTGTAGCAGCTACTTTAGTATAGTCACAGTGGTACCATACTATAACAGCATTTAAATCTCATCAGAACACAGCCCCGTTGTGCTCGGGACAACACTCTCAGCCCCCTGGGGAAAAGTGTTTCCCCTTGCTCTGTGCATATTAAGGCAGAAATTAATTTTTAAGGGAAGCCTCTTTCTTCTAGATTGTTACCGTGCAGAGAACTGTAGAGTTCTCTTTTGTAAGAGAGCTTCCCCCCACCACCCAAACATTGATAGAGGGATAGCGGCTGTAATGCAAGGCACAGTCTCCCAGTGTAACAAAAGAATGTGCAAAACAAAGACCTCATCTCAAATCTCCAGTAACCTAGATGAGTAAATTAGTTAAGAGTTCAGCCCTTTCTTAAATTTCCCTGTACCTATATATGAAAGCGATGCTTACGATAATCAGCTCTGGAGGCCAAGAGATGCCCCTTGCTTCTGCAAATCCCAAATTTAGCAAACGCAATCTTCCTGGCAGCCACAGGCAGGAGAGGAGCAACACGGTAGCTGTAGCTGCGAGAACCTATCATGCATGGAAAAGTGACTGCAACCACACACTCCTAGCTTTAAGCTCAGTCCTACATCTCTTCGCTTTTATGTGGCGAGAGTTGTCTTCACACCTATTTCCCCAACAGCAGTTCCTGTTATTATTTTCCTTTTTTTTTTTTTAAAAAAAATACATTTAAGAAGCTTAGATCACTATAGGCCCCTCAGCATGGGCAATAAAACATATGATAATCTCTCAAACAAGTTTAAGATGAGTGATGGATGGCAGGTGAACCTAGAGACAGATAAACCCAGTACCCTGGGTTCCTTTTGTATCACTGTTAAATAGATTTGGAGAGTCATCATGTTCCTCTGGTGACGGGCTGCATCTCTAACAGGCTAAACTTCAGCATGCTAATTGGCACAGAGTACAAATTGGCTGCTGGTAGATGCCTGGAGGTCCTAGGCAATAGACTGACTGAAGCAAATTTCTGCATAATTGCCCAAAGAGATTTGGACTGAAATCCTTAATCACAGTTTTAATGACAGAACAAGAATTCTGCTTTCTATCATTACCAGTTTACCAGTTCTGTGCTGCCTTTTGTCTACGAGTATCGGAGACGCTCTTGGTTTGATTTCTGTGGTGCAATGCCTATGCCATGCTTATGTCCAAATGGACCTTGCCATGAGGGGAAGAAAGGTGGAGAAATCAGAAAAACAGCAGAAACAGAAGGAAACTGGGCGGTGCTTTTGTGATGTTTCAGAAGATCCTTCTGGCCAGTGGAAGTGGGGAGGGAAACCACAGAACAGGCAGGGACGAAGACTTCAGTCCTTTCCTTCTGGGGAGCAAGAGACAGATAGAGGCTCTGCCAAATCCAGAAGCAGAAGTGTCCTTTCGGTGGCCGAGAGGATGGATGATTGCAGGCCAACATGGTACTTGCCCCTAAGTCACCTCCGCACTTTGCCCCCACTTGCTGGGTCTGCACACCCAGCAGATGGATGGACACTGCAGCCACCTGTTTCAGGGTTTCTTCTGGGTGCTGTAGAAAGCGACATTTTGGAAACAGAAGCTTCTTCACAAAAGCAAAGTCTCCATCTGCCTTTCCAAATCCTTTCCTTTCTATAAAGCCATGCTTTAGAGGAACAGGAGCATATAACCTGACCAAGGTCACAAGGCCACACTGGAACCCCGGTTTTATGACCCTGCTTTATGTTCTAGCAAAACGGTATGGTTCAGCTCACATTGGATAAACAAGACTTGTGGCCTATATGCACACCAGAAAATAGCCATCTAAATCCCTAGCTTTTCTTTCTTCCCCCTCACTAATACATTTTTGGGGAAAAGATTTAAGGCCCATTGGGTTTGTGTTCTCCTGCAGTGAAGTTTGGCTGTCTTGTCTGGTTTGAAGCAGCTTATTCTCCCGAGTTGCTAACGCCGTTCATTACGTTCCTTTGGATCTACAGCACTTCAGAGAACATCGCTGTAGTGCCGGACACAATACCTGAAGATAATACGTCTCTCCTCACACTCCTGCTCTCTCCTTTTCACTGACAGCAGACTACGCAACAGCCTATGTATTTGTTTTCCAGTACCAATGTTATCACACTCTGAAGTTACTGTGAAATACTTCTTTTTAAGGAACAATTTGCTTTACATCAGGCTGGCCTTGGGTAGGAAGGTAACTTGTTCCCCAATGCCTAGAACCAGTAGCAACCCTTACAAACACAACCTCCTCACACACACATCTAATGTGGCCATTTTTCCCCCCCATAAACAGAGAATCTATTTTCAAGACAAAGGGTCTCAAGACATTATTACTAATGAATCTTTATTCTCTATAACAATACTGTAGGCAGTGCTAGCCCAGACAATGACAAAACAGACCCTTTTACCCACCATTTTGGACCTTATTTCCTATATATTGTAAAAGAAAACTCTTGCACATTTTTTGTCTTTCAGGAAGACAGATTGTGACAGATTGGAGTCCCTTTGTGTAATACATTACGGGAAGTTGATGGATTAGTACTGAGCTAATCAGTATTAGAACTAAGAAGTGCAATTATTATGTTTTATATAATCTTATGGACATCTCCTGGCATCTCTGGAATGACAAGAAAACAGACTTCATCCTCTTTAGTGTAAGTTTATAGGTAAGAACAGATGTCATGCGGTTTTAAACCACATTCACTGATAAGCGTAAACTAATCGGACAGAAAGAGACAAAGGACCAAGTTTTCTTATGTATTTCCTCTTAGTAAAGCGCCCCAGGATTATGAAAGACAAGCCAAACAAAGAGTTCAGCAAATGTCCCTTTCCATTTCAGACATCTACCACTTTCCCTTTTAGCTACGATTTGTATTCATCAGAGAAAGAAGCAAAGACATCATGCATGCAGGCACTCATTTTCCTTAAATGCCTTCCTACAAGTGACCACAAGTCATTTTGAAACCAATAAGCTGAGAGAAGCTGCTAACAGTCGAGCATCTCCTCTGATGGAGCAAGGTTATTCACCACGGGATACCAAAGAGCAAGGCCAGGTGAACCACGTGAACACAGCGCAGCCAGGAACAGAAGAGATGGTGTGCATGAATCCAGTTTAAGATGAAGAAAATATGCATTTAGGAGGCTGACAAAGAAACACTGGAGCAATGCTGGCCCAGTTATATATATATATAGCCACCAGCTATCCACAGGCAAGAGGCGCAGAGAGGGCAAGCCCAGCACCAGAAGAGGAGAGGCGATGTGTGGTCACTCCACCGACGAACACCCAAATGCTTGCCCACGCCATCTTCGCGGCATGAGCCCTCGCTGGACAGAGTACGTGGCAGTGCCCGAACAGCTCTCCCCCACACAGCACAACTGCGTGAAGCTGCCCTGGCCACCCACCCCAGCAGGGCTGCGGGCACCCGGGTTTGGGCTCCCCCTCCGCTGCTGAAGGGCCCAACAGGGAAAGACAGCACTGAGCAGAAGCCACCACTTTTTACTAGGGATTTGTCACTGTACTAGGGTCAGCAACGTGGAGGGAGGGAATAGTAGAAAGACTGAACTCAAGACTGTAAGTGTGCTTATTTAGACTGAGAACAACGCGAAGCATTTAAGCGGCTGGCTGGAGTTTCTCAAAAGAAAAGTAACTTTGAGCAGTCATAGAAGTGGTGGGGGAAAGACTAGATGTTCTCCTATAGCTAGTAAGCCTTACTCTGATCCTAGTTCAATTGATTTGTTTCCAGATACATACACACTTGTCTACACCCTTCCCCCACAAATATTATCAGTGTTTCCATAAAAAAAAAAATTCTTAAAGAGAACAGAAGTTTTAAAATTTATTTTTTTAAAGTTTCTCCTACCCTGGAGAAAAAGTTTGATTGTCATCTCTTGATCTCTCCACTTTTTAAAAATTTGCATTTCAAAGAATAAGCCAGAGAGAAAGAACAGAGTCCACAATAGTATCAGCATAACTAAAACAATTTTTGAATATTCATCTTCCATCTTCTCTCCACAGAAAGATTGGTACTGCTATAGCAGCTGCGTGATGCACATGCTGAGGAGAGGAACTCTGCTAAGCTCTAATTTCAAGTGAAAGAGCATCTATTGCATTTTTGTGCTTGTTAGCGTAATTATAATTCAATCTTTGCATTGCAATAATGCCTAAGCAATCCTACTGAGATTCATTCTCCTACACAACGTACAAACATGTTGACATGACCCCAAAAAGGACTGGATGGTTGCCAGCCCTACCTCGCAGAAAGCACACGTGATTTAAAGGCTTAGTCTACAACAACATTTTTGTCAGGACTCGTACATCTGCCACTAGCACAAGGTCCTGAACTAGGAAAGGTGAAAAGAACAGAAACAAGAGCTCTAACATGTGTTTTTCTATTGCGCTCACACACAGACTCCGCAGTTAGGTCCCTGCAGCAATCAGCTGAAGCCAGCATGGTTCAATACAGAGCACATGTGGATCCAGGCAGCAGCCCGAAGCCCACTCAAGCGGATCCAAGCACTACCATTTTGGTTAAGGTGCACCGTCTCCCTCTGCACTCACAAGCCAGCCAGCAATTGCTAACGCTTCTTTCACTCTTCCTCTTCCATCCCCTGTCCTACCTTCCTCTCTCTCTCTCTCGAAATTTCACCTTCTTAACGTTTGAGTTTATAGCATTTCTAAAGAGGCAAAACACCAAACCATAAACAATAACTATTTCTATCACAGGAAGTAACTTCCTCTTAGGAAGGGAGGAAAAATTAAATAAGTTACCTTACCCTTTGATGACATGTCCAGCTCAGAAAGTATTACTTGATGCTTCACAGGCAAATACAGTATTTTTCATCCATTACACTGTTGCCGCAGAAGACCTTTCGGAACTTTGGGTGATTAAAAAAGCTGTAGACATAGTGTGTGTTTACACATACTGACATACAGCTTCATGGACACATATAAACATACACAAGCATACACACCCCCTTGAGAACTTTTGTACCCAGAGTATTGAATTCAGGCTTTAAGAGCCTAAAACAAGCAGCAGAAAAACAAAGTCACAAAAAACCTCCGCAGGGGAACACTGGGGGAGTTGCCCAGCTGCCCTCATACCTTCCCCTGGGATGCATGGGAGACTGAAATCCCTACATCTCAGTAAATCCCACCGGCTTCAGTGAAGCACAGAAAACCCAGAGACCTCTCAACGTGCACAGATACAAGGACTTGTAGGGTACTAGAGACAAGCACCCCAAGCCCCAGCCCAGCCAGACTGGCATACATACTTTGACTCTCAAGCTGAACACGGCACACCCTGAGCAACATAATCATCAGCTGTGTCAGCCCTGCCCACCACCACCAACCCACTGGCCATTAAGCCCAAGCTTGTTTCAATTAGACTAATTAATTACTACTTTGCAGCACCTTCCCCTCAGCTGGACCCTGCTGTTGCTAGATTACTTCACACGGACTAGAAAAAAAATTTGTGCTGCAAAGAAATCTGCTTGAAAACATTCATATTTACACTGAATAGCAATAGCAAAACAAGAAAAAAATTACGTTTCTGGCAGCTGAATAATTGCACAGTGTTAGACAGGGGTGCTGGGCTCTGCGGCAGGTTTCGTGATGCAGGAGTATGGGTGGGTCTGCTAGGGATGAAATGGGGGCAGGCTGGAGTCTGGGGCTCCCCACTTGGGGGCAGGCATCTGGACATCCAGCACCCAAATCTGTTCTCCCTTCTCTGCAAACTGCCAGGGACAAGTTGGGGATGGCCCTGGGAGCAGCTCAGCTCCTCTCTCCCCACTCAGTACCTGGAACGACAACCCTGTTGCCAGTCCCATTTTCAATTTCCCCTTCCATTGGTCTATCAATGGTGGGCTCGGCACAGTGGTCAGTGTTGGCAGTGAGGCCACTGCCTGCCTTTTCCTGTGATTGGCACAGACTCCTGCAGACTCGATGTGACATAACCCCATGAGTCCAGAGGTTTGTTTTATCCAGGGGCTGAAGGAGGGGAAGGAGTCAGTCTCTCCTCCTCAAGCTTGACTGCAGCATTTCTAGTAATACCTCTCACCTCTGGCTAATTGGGTCCTTAAAATCACTTTTCTTAAAATAAAGGGGTGTCCTTTAATGCTCTTCTGCTTCATCACATTGAAATAATATTACCCGGTGGTTTAGAAAAACAATAAAATATGCCCAGAATTTTTGGGGTTTTTTTCCCAGTAGGAAAACACCCACAGGTGGTTTCTTACATCGGCCTTTGTCATGCACCATGAAAGTCAGTGAAATATTTGCTGCTTCTTAGCGCCCTTTTCAGGGTCAGAGTTTTACTTGGGGCAGGGAAGATTCTAATTTTGCCTCTTGACCTCATTTCAATTAGCTTTGGGTGGCAGAAGTCACACATTAGGTCACTAGACAGCAAGATTCCCATTTTAACAAAATAAAACCATCAATACATTAAGCACAATGTTTGCATCAGCTGGTCAGCCTATTCCATTTAATAACACTCACCTTCCCCCTGTAGAGCACTAGCTGGCTTCTGGCAGAGGAGGCTTGGGAAGAACTTTTCTCTGTTTAGTGTAAGGTCTCTTATCACAGGGACAGAACTAGGGGTCTGTTGAGGACAGCTGGCCTAACCTGGCTTGGGAATCTTTGCCTTTAAAGATTGACTACCGTTAGGTAGTCAGTCAAAAAGCATGATGGCTGAAATCTTTCTACAGGAAAAGGTGAGCATTTTAGAAGATAGCAATAAATATATTGCAGAATCACTGCGAAGAGAATCCAAATCTCACAATCATTTAAATAAGATGTTTCCCATTATGCTGACAGCAACAGAGGTAAAGGGAGGCAGAAGAAGGTGCTACAGGTCCCTATAATGTTCCTGTCAGCTGTGGAGTTTAACTTGATCTTTTTATTTATTTGCTCCTGAAGAAAATCCAATTCTATCATTTTCTCCCTTCCTCTGAGATGACTAAACTGCATTTTTCCCAAAGAGATGACAATCAAATGTTGATCACAGTGACAGTTGGCAGCCCTAGTAGTCCTTAAACAAATTAATCCCATTAATATCTAATGATTCTCTGTTGTGAAAATGCACCACTACTATTTAGATTCTGTGCATCTGACAGAAGATACGGGCTTTTGAAGCGGTCATGAATACTATTGCAAAGCAGCAAGTAGGAGTACCAGCTTCATCTGAACAAAGGTTCTTGTTAAAAACTTAATAAAAACCCCACAGTGCTGCTTTTGTTCATTTGACAAGCCAACAGTATCTCTCAGATTTCAGCACTTTGTCAGCCTTTGGGTAATGAGTAATTTCTTTCCCCTGTCACATCCATGGAGGCAGCTGATCCTTCCACATCTTCTCATGTTAGCTGCCAGCAACCCTCCAAAGGTCCCCATTAAGGGCCCTCCAGCCTCACACTGCCCATTGACTGGTCATAGCTAGTGGTTCACAATATGTTTCTCTCCAGTTCTCAGCCCCTCTGCATCAGATGCAGGAGAAGACAGCCGTGCAGCTGGTTCATGGCGTGGACTTCCCCCCTGTGGCTCCTGCCATGGGGCTGCCCCTGCCATACAGCCCAGTGCTGGAAGCCAGAGGCAGCTCCATCTTTCAGTGGCCATTTCTGCAGCCACATAGCTTGCCAACTACCAAAGAGAGCTGTGCTTTTGCTGTTATCCAGCTGCATTTGCCTCTGCACCTTCTAGCTTCTGCAGCATTGCTTTAGCTGATACATAGCTCTTCATTTCGGAAAATGAGTGGTGGAGGTGGAGTGTGGAGCTGCCTGAGCTTCTTAATGGCCAGGGAAAGCGAGGAAGGACCGTTTTGTTATAATCAGCATACAAAATTATGGAAAACCTAGCGACGGTATCAGACTTCAGGCTTAAAATGATTAGAAAGGGGTACATGTTTATGTAACTTAAGATTCCATTTAAAAAATCTCTTCCCAGGATATTGTGGAGACCAAAAGCATAGCTGGGCTCAGAAAAGAGCCTGGCAAGTTTCTGGTGGACACAAGTCCAGCCAGCCATTGGTGATTTTAAACATGATGGTTGAGAAGCAGTGTCAGGTGCAAACAGGGTAATACCCCTTCTAGAAGTTATCTTGCTCATCCTGCTGCTCTCAGCTAACTCTAACTCCATGTTCTCCACATCCTAACCTTTTCCTTTAGTCTGCTCTCCTTGAGAAATGTTTTGTCTTTTATCAGGGACAGGGAGAGCCAGACAACTCTGCAAAACCCAGCAAGTGCTCCATCAAACCTTCAACTTTGCTGCAGCTAATTATCTCACTCCAGCACTGAGTTCTTATCAGGGGCTGTGCATTCCTTTGCAAATAGGGGGAAAGGATACTATTCCTCTATTCTGTGTATCTCACTGTATTCACAGACATCTCAGTAGTGAGTGTAGGGCAGACGGTAATTCTGCCATTTAGAAATGCCACTGCCTCCTTTGCGAGACATCGGTATCATACCACCAGGGACTTTATGGCACAAGGGAGGGAAGAGATAACACCTGCTTGTTTAGGACCAGCCAAGGGCAGCCTGGGGCACCGGGGCAGCCCCAGCCCCGGGCATCTCCATCAGGTCCCACCCAGCAGCCTGCGTGGGCACAGCTGATGCCATTCATTTGTTACTGACATGTACAGCTGTTTCTATGCATACTGGGAAGAAAAGTGTCCTCAGAGAATATTGGGCTAAAGATGAACCAATTCTCACATTCTGCATCCATTCTTGTGTAAGGACATTTAGTCCAGGAGTCATTAATTTGCTGCACACTTAGGTCACATATGTTAAATCATATGCTGAATATATGCATATTTTAAGTGAAGTGGGAGGAGGTAGCACGGGACAGCAAAGGGGAGGAAAAAAAGAGTGTTATGGAAAACAAACCACTTCATCTGTAGCAGCTCTGAAATTTTATTAGAAACTTTTCAACAGAGTTTAAGTAAAAATCCGAAGTGCTATGTCAGCATAACCATGCAAGAGTTACACAACAATTATTTTCCATTTAATAATAGTGGAAACATGCATCATAACTCAAATTAAGACTGTGCTGTGATGCCATGTAAAGCTGTTACAAGGTGCTCAGGAAAACCAGACTGCAGGGCTTTAACATTTGCAAAAAGGGAGTCCATGAGGAAAGCCCCAAAGAAATCTCTTCCTTAAAATAATACGATTTTCTTCTTCCAGCACATCTTCAATCACCTTAGCACTCAAACATTTCCAAGCCCTTCCAAAAAATATCATTACAGATAAATTTTTAATTAGCTTTCTGAAAAGACTTCCCTATTACAACACAGGAAGTGTTGTAACTTACAAAGAAGCCTTGTAGATAAGCTGTATTTCTTGTTATGGTCTTCATCTTATGCAGTTAATCACATGCTGCTGAATTAACTCTCCCCATTGTACACCTCTGTAACCTGTTAAACCATTTTCCTCTGGTGCACACACACTGCACTCGTAACTATTTTTTACACCACTGGCCTTAACTAAATAATACAAGAATCATTTCTACACTCATCAGTGAACCACTTCACAAATCTAGTAAGTCTCGGGTCAGGGAAGGTTAACAGTATCTGCTTACTGCGAGACTGAAGAGGCCACGTGTAATTTCATCACATTGCTTCCCACAACAGTACCTACAGCCTCAAAGTGAAGGTCTTGGGCTGCGGGCACGGGGGGCTGCAGGGAAGGCGACAGGGTGGACTTGCCTTGTCGGCAGCAGCAACTGCTCGCCAGCCGAGCTGCAGGAGGAGCGGGATTCACAGAGGAGATGGAGTGATTCATCCCCACAACAGGCTCAGTCGCCTGCCAGCTTAGGAAATCAATGCCAGCGGCACCATGACACTGGCAGAAACAAGTTTTGGAAATAATCTCTTCCAAAAGAAAGGAAACTGCTGGAAGTTTAGTAATAGAAAAGCCCTTTGAACATTTTACAGCTATATATTTATGACTAAATTAAGTCAGATGCGACAGATTCCTTAATCATGTATCAGAGATTCACGGTGAGACCAGATGGCTAAAGGGACAGGCTTTTCCATGGGAAAGGTTGTCAAGCTGTTGGCTCCTTCAGCAGAGAATGAAAACACTCAGTGAGAAGCACCTGTGAGAAAGGAAACTGAAAAACAGAGTTACCACAGAGCAAACAACTTCAGAAGATGCCTCACAAAGCCAGTGGCTAGGAATTGACAGAGAAAAAAACCGTGGAAAACATGGGAGCGTGAACATCCCCAGCATTTGGAAAACACTGGAAGAAAATTAATAATTTTTGCACATGTATACATATATACATAAAAACATTGCGCATGTTTGGAACCATGTATAGCGAGGCCCACCCAGCAAATGCACTGATGCTGTACAGCAGGAGACAGCACAGGTGGCAGGGCAGACTTCTATGGAGGGACCCTACCTGCAAGAGCTGAAACACCCAGATTAACTCTTTCACAAAAAGCGAATTGCATCCAGATGAACCCAGGGTCTGGAAAAAATAGAATTTAGAGGGGAAAAAACCCAGAAAAAAATGAGAATCGATATGAAGGATCCAATTCCTACTGTGGGAATGGTTTGATTTTGAATTGAGAAAAACAAACAATCACAGCTCAAGGGAAGAGCCTGTTACATCTGCAAAACAAAGAGTTAATATCAGATTTATTTTTTTTTTCTTTAAAGGGTGCTGAGTTCTGGATTTAATTTAGGGAATGCATACAAAGGAACCAAAAAAATGTACACAAAATTAATTCTCAGATATCTTTAATGGGACAGGTAGACTGGGCTTGGAAAATTAAATTTTTAGCTCCACTGCCCAGTAATTCATGCTACCATGAATATACTTTGTCATTAACTCTACAAATGTTTTAAAAAAGTTTACTAACTGCATTTAATAACTAACTGAATTTACCAGCTGTAGCAGAGAGAAGTAGTAAGTCATTGAAGTAAATATTTAGGACTTGGAATGTTTGATAAATACAATTGCATCCAACTAGCAAGGCATTCTTATTGTTATGATTGAAGCTCAATATTTTAAAATAGTTTTTGATGGTTCTGGCACATTCCCCTAGATAAGGAGAGTTCAATATGCACTTCCAACAGGCCATATGGGAGCAAATACTGTTACAGGCTACTCCATGGTTTAAAATCTGTTCCTGGTACTTTTTTTCCCTAGAAGAAAGTATCACAGCTTCCTGAAGGAATACAGGGCAAAGTATCTATTGACAGCATCCTGAAAGGACAAGAACAGATCAGAATGAAAGGCTGCAGAAAGCATTTGACAGGATTCAAGGAGCAGAACTGAAATTTGAGAGATAACTTGACGGTCATATAAGTAGTATCGCTAGGAGAAAGACTGAAAATAAGATACAACTAACACAGAGGCATGCAGGCATAGTGAACCCTGGAGGAATGTTCGTACTGGTCTTGTCAGCCCGTGCTCATCTCCATGTCCTTGTACAGGGAAAAGGAGCTGAAGTGTCCTCCCCAGAAGGGACTTCCCTGCTTTAACACCAAATGGATGCTTTTACACCAAAAGACAGAGCAAGTTTTCTACAAACAGCTCAAAAGGCAACATAAGGCACAGCATATGTGCAAGAATATGATGAACTTTGGGTGTGAGTGACATATGCCCCCAGAATACTCAGTGAAATAGTGTTACTGCACACAGGCACAGAGGCATATGCAGTGGAGACCAGTTCTGGCAGAAATTGGCAATGACGATACAGCATACAGAGAAGAATTACACCTTGAGAAAACTGGCCTTTTTCAACTGTTATTGTACGGCTTGTCAGCACTGTATAAACTGCAACATTAGCTGCTGATGGCAGACGTGCTCCTGAGAGCACTTGATCAATCTGCTCTTGAGAACCATATGAAAAATGACACAAGGCATGCAACTTCCATGTATAAGAATTAACTAATCACAGAAACAACGTGGAATGTACTTACAGAAGTGATAACAAGAGATGAGATAGTTGCAGAAAGTCATTAAAGCTTATTCTCTTGGGTGGCTGTGGAATTATATACCAAGCCTATATTGCCAATTCAAATTACCATGGCTTTCTGTAATTGCTGGCTTGCTATTTATGAGCAAGAGAAAAGTGCTGCCACAGGCACTACAGCCTGACCTGCTTCTAAGGACACATGAAGGTCACAGTGGTATGCAAAACACAAAAGAAGAATCATGTGATCTACTGTACTGGCCAGTACTTGGTTTTCTCTGTCAACCCATGTAAAACTTCAGCACAGGAAAAATATGGAAGACAGGCTAGGACCGTGGTCTAACAGTAGTACCTGCATCTTCTTCCTTTTAGAAATAAGGATATGGAAGAAGAATCCATTTTCTTGAATATCTCCACAAAATGAAGCCAACCTGAAAGCCTTGCAGAAACCCTCAAAGGAGTGAAAAGCAACGACAACCAAGAGAAAGAAAAATACGCCTCTTTGAGAGGAGCCAGGACATTCAGTGCACCTGCAAGGCATAATGAGCACCGATAAGCAGCCTGTACAGCTGAATGAGTTTTGGAACACAATAGTAATAGATAATTTTCTGTTGGTAGAATGGAGAAGTAGTAAAGAATAGGTATGGTTGCTTCAAGAGGAGCCAAAGATTAGGAGACAGACCTGATCTGAACTAGTTAGGCCAGGAGACGAAGGCATTGAGAGAAAGGAAGTGGTCTGAGCACTCAGTTTCCTCAAACAGACCCTTGCTAAGTTCTTTTCTCCTATAAACTGTATTTAAAGTCCCCTCCTTGAACCTTGCTCCCAAAGTCATATACAAGAAGTTGAAGTAAACCCACGTCTCCTGTGTCCCCTCCAGACTGGGCTTCAGCAAGATGACCTCTTTCTCCTTTGCCAAAGTAAGAGAAAGTCTTCACCAAGAGAATTCTATGTGAAAGAGGAAAAGTCTGCCATTTTCCTCTTTCTTTTTGGTTCTTCAAATAAAAATACTTAGGATTTAATAGTCCTGTCCATATTTAAAAGCCCTTTACTACCCTTAAGCATAATCCTGGTTCTCTTTAAATCAAAGGGAAACTAATTGGAAAATTGAGATAATTAAGTCTCACAGCATCTCCTCAAGCCATTCTTAATCTCTGGAGGATACAGCTAAGGCTAGAGGAACTTGCCCAAGACTAGAGCTTTGCTCTTTAGGAGACCCAGTCTGTACTGCATGCTTCTCTGCTTAAACTTTGAAGCTTGCTCCCTGTCATTGCTACAGCTAGTTAACATCATTACGCAATCCTGTACATAGCAACGGTAAAAATCGGTAACGGTGAAGTGCGTGAACACTTTTTCAAACCTGTCCATATGCTGCCCCATCCAATTCTGCATGATCGGGAGTGTCCAGGAAATCACACTTTTCATTATGTTAATTGGTGAACGTCCTGGGGAAGAATTAGGGAAGAGATGGAAGAGTTTACAAAGCATGTGGAGAGAAGGNACGGTAGAAGTTGTTTTAACTGTAACAGCATACATTGGTGACATCTAGTGGGCACAAGGAACTTAACAACAGTCAAGCCAGCTTCTGAATAATTCAGCACGTGAAAATAATTTTTGACTTACACTATATCTACAAAATGTTGCCTTCAACCCTGAACTAATGCTGCGGAATTTCTCTTTCACAGTCATCCTCCCCTCAAACCACAAATGCACTGGTTCAGCCAGCAGTGACTGCAGTGAAGGAAGCATTAAGGAAGCTCAGATATAATTACCCCCAGGTAATCCTATGAAACCATACTGCAGGAGCAGTAAGACACCCCTGTGAGCTTTGAATAACAAATGAAAAAAACATTTTTGAGTCAATTAGTTTACTATGTTTGTAATGCAATCCTAGTTTGCTTAATTATCCCACTTGCAAAGGTGGCTTAATTAATAATCCTGCTGCATATACATCATCATGCCCATTAATCATGCTGGGTAAAGGAATTCTGATTTTCTTTAACTGCTTTTGGTTTTGCTACATCATTGTATGCAATTCTTAATAGATGACTTTCTTGTCACGATTCTTACCTTAAAATTAAATGCTCAAATATTTAATTACCTGGAGCATAAGGTTCAATGTTCTACAGTGAAGCTAATCTGCAAGACGATCCTTACTTTTCCAAGTGCAAAGACAACCCTTTCCTCGGCTGATGGTGTTGTTCCCAACTTCATCACTGTGAGCAGCAGAGGAATTTGGTATTGTGCACATCCCGATGGTTGCTGGAGGAATAAGGAGTCTAACTGGGTTTGCTAATTGAATGGGTTAAAGTTCAATCTTCCCCCTAATCGGCAGGGACAAACAGGTGTTGAATATTTATATTTGAATAGAAAAGAGCTCCACTCTGTTGCTATACCCACTATTGGTATGGGGCAGGGGGAAGAGGAGGCAGCATTTACCTCTGTTTTCTGCCTTGGGTATCAAAAGATGACAGCGTTTTAAACAGCCATGATAAAAAGGTGTTCAAGGGAAAGGATTTACTTTGGTATTTCAATTCTCAGTTAAGTGAAGCAGATGCACACACTAACTTTGCAGGAGCAGAGCACATGCAGTTCTTACAGCTTTATGTTCTTCAGAAGACCTATTTCTTTCAATTAGTCTTATTCAAAAGGGCAGAGCTGATAAGCAGAGTAAGAATGTGATCAAGGCTTCTGAGACTCTGATTTTGGTCCCTGTCCTAACAGAGGTTCCAGTGATGCTGGGCAAGTTACACCTTCCAGTTTTCCCTAGCCAGAGAGTTCGGAGATACACTTAGGTTGGCAATCTTTCTCGTCTACACTTTGCAGTCAATGTTTTATTTGTTAGCAAGTTACTTGCCACGTCTTAGAGAGAGTGCGTGTCTGCCCTTATTGGTTATTCTCCATTGAAATATAGGCATCTTCCATTCAGCTTTGTCCACAGGTCTACAAGATAGAAGCTACACTGAGGGTGGGGGTTTTGGTTTGGTTGGTTCCCCCCCCACCCCCAGCAAAGCCCCAGCATGCCTACATCCCAGCAACTGCAGTTGTCATAATTTGGACAGTCTCCAAGGTTCACCAAGGAAAGCAGATTAATCTTGATCTTCTCTTTAGTCTCCCAGCAAATTAACCTACTGCATAAAGTGGCACTGGGCAAACTT
This sequence comes from Fregata magnificens, assembly GCA_013389945.1. Lineage (NCBI taxonomy): Eukaryota > Metazoa > Chordata > Aves > Suliformes > Fregatidae > Fregata > Fregata magnificens. The sequence goes on from WAAD01037433.1 coordinate 174,108, forward strand.
CATCTCTGGTAGCTGGCTTTAAGTCCATGAGTTTATAAGACTTCACTTTTCATTCACTATTTCTCATCCACTCATCACATGATGATTCAAATTACATCTGAAAGTTGATTATAGTAGGTCTTAGGAAAACTAGCATACTTGTCAGTGAAAATGAGCACATCCAGCATACCAAAGAGTGAGCAACTGAAGCATCATTAAATCCAGAAAATCTTAGGCTTCCATGACACCTTCCAAAAGGCATTTATAACATTTTTTAAAATCCTAAGACAAACGTACAAGTCTGAGGGCACAGAGGAACGACAACAGTTATTGCTGAAATGCAATCAGTTGTACCTTGCAGTATAATGGCTCAGCTATCAACTCTCTACAGTAGTTCAGAGTAAGAAGAGTAGAATCTGTTTTTGTGACCGGTAGGGAATTAAAAGTATGCTGGAGTCTGGCCAGGATTTGAGTGCTGTGTTTCTACCCTTAAGAAAAAGAGGTTAAGAAATTGGTTTTTAGCATCTTATCCAAAATATGTTCTCTTGAAGTAGAAGATTCCTCTTAGGAATTATTCTGTTTGGTGTGAAAAGACTCAGAGCTTTTGACATGTATCCACTTCAAGCATTTGTGTGATGAACTTTACTTCAAAATATCCCATTAATAGGAAAATCACTTGTAATGTAAGAAATCCAAGGTGATACATGAAGCTCAAGTAAATACAAGGTGTCCCTTTAGGACACCGCTAGCTTAATAAAGAGGCTTATAATTGCTCAGTGATGGGAAATCTTTGGGATCCCAGAGATAAGCCAAGGATAAATCAGTTATCAAAAACACACTTTGATAAAAAGTTCTGGCTTTGACAGTTTTGCTTTTCTTTTGTCAAAAAAGTATTATTGAAAAGTCCCAAACAGCTCTGCTTCTAAAACTAAAGGCAATATATCATTGAAACAAAAGGGACTGGCTGTGATTTCCTATAGGTCCCTGGTTGCTTGCGAATGTCCCACCATTGGTGTACAAACACAGCAGGCACGTTACAGACACAGTAACGCCGAAGGCTGCATGCTCAGAAGTAAAGATAACAAAAAGGTGAGTATTATTCAGTAGAGCCTTTGTAGAAAACACCTCCTCAGCTCTTCTAGGTGGTTAGCTTTAAAGGCAGAGAACTGCATTTTTGGCTTGTTTAAAGAAATGACTCTTGGCATCACATGGTGCTGCCATGCAGTTCTTCCATCAACTGCTTTCCTCTGGAATTTGAAGCTGGAGGCTTTAAACCACACATTCTTTCAACTTTATTGACTTCTTATATCTCATATTCATACCCTTAAAGCATGCAGATACTGTGGTGGTGAATGCTGGTAGTAATGAACTGTTTCTCCCACTAGCTCTGCAATGTACTACTGCACAATCTGTATTTTAGGGAGACGAGATTTAGAGTATAGCTTTAGGCACTCAATTTCTGTAGCTCAGTTATGAGCCAAGGCTTTCTATACCATCAACTGAGCCTCCAGAGACCCAGAGCTCGCTCTTCTTCCAATTCACAGCAAGTACTTATTTCTATATAGTCTCAGATGCCTAAATCTAATTGATGGAGTAACCCTTCTCCTCCCTCATCCTTATGTTTCACATTAATTTATTAAATCTTATCTCCAAGGTAAAGATGGAGCAGTTCCAAGAGAGAATGCTACTGTGAAGAGCAGCATGAGGCACTTACCCTGACATTTGGGCCAATAAGCTGTAACATCATTCTTCTTTAGGGAATATTTGCATATTCACTGCCCCCTCATAAATGGGGAGCAATCAGGTAATGCAGCTTTACAAGAGTAGTATTAAGCAGCAGTTGTTGAAATATAGAGTCCTTTTATTCAGACAAAAGAAAATACCTAGTATCCTGATGAATATGGGTGGGAGAGAACAATGTAACAGCATTTGTTGTATGAAACAGGAAATCAGGGCTAAGTTTTAATAGCTTTGACCAATCATTAGAATCTTAAAAAAACCCCACGAAACTTTGTGTAATTATTTCCCTAATGTGGCAATTACTGGTTAAATCATTGCAGCCAGTTGTTATTGGAATTATTCCTTACCGAAGTTAAACTTTAACTTGCAAGGAACCTGTGCTTTGAAAGAAAAGTATGTACAGCTGCAGCGTATTCAGTTCCCAGGCTAAGAGTTAGAGCTCCTCTTTGTGTGTAAAGTTAATGCCTTAACTCTGCTGTACCTGTTGTTTACCACTGAAACATGGTGCCTTTGATCGCAGCTCTCTAAGTGCTTTACAGAAAAGGTTGAAATCATTGTGCTCATCTTACAGACCAGAGCTACACTGTAAGCTACAAAGAAGTTAAGTGTCTCGCCCAAGATCACATACCAAGCTTGTGCTGGAACCAGGGTCTGATCTTCAGTTTGTACTGCCTGTAGCTACAACTTTCCTGCTGAACTCATTGCACTGCAAAAATGCAGAAAAGTAAAGCTCTTTTAGAAGATTCTGTTCAATGTTACCTTTTCAAGACAAAATATGTCACAAAGTAAAAAGACAGCATTTATTTTAATCAAATGTAAGTAAAAGTTTTCAGAAGCTTAAGTCCAATTGACCTGTTGTAAAATCTGTAGAGCTCCTAAAGTACTTGAATTTTATAACCCCAAATGTGAACTAAATTGGCTGCATTGACCCAATGCAATTACATCGGCACATTTTTCAAATCTTCCTTGAAACAGCACTGTTAATTATTGTTGAAAGTGGCATGGGAGAGGTCACTGAACTGATAACACTTAGATATAGTGTTTTTAACTCTTTGATATCAGACACCTCTAGGGACAAGCCTACCTAGACAAGCTATTAGACAAATACTCCATCTAGATTTCTCAACCTAGTGAGGAAGATTTTAAATAAGGGTTCAATGGAACAGTTGACAAAGGCACACTGGAAAATAATAATAAGGCAACCTGCACATGGAC
>WAAD01037435.1:0-33993 GCA_013389945.1 Fregata magnificens
CTTTCCTGATGGGTCCCTTTTGAATCTTGCCTATTGATGTACGTGAGGTAAGCTCAGTTCCGCTCCCAGACCTTTCTAGTGCAGCCCTCGCTTCTGCATTTTCCTTTGTGGAACTGAAAGATAAAGGATAGAAAGCTCATCTGTAACAAAGAACAGAAGGATTTGGTAAACTGTGTTTTGGCTGCGAAAGGGGAAAACAGGCAGTAAATAAGAACTGGAAAATGGCAGAAGAGCGCTGAGCTGGTCAAGTTGTAGCGAGTAGGGAGGCTTTGGTGTTAGGTGAGCTGCTTGAATTACAGCCCTTGCTAGCACCCTTCACAGTTTGATGACTTGCATGATACAATGTGGTGGTGGTTCTAGTTCCTAGTGGTAAGGTATCCGCATACTAGTAGCTACTTTCACAATTGCCATAATTTGGTACCTACTAGAGAGAAGCTCAGGATCAGATGAATTTGGAGACCAAACTGATTTCTTATTTACCCAAGGCAGAAATGCAAGTTCTGGCTGAGATATGTTGGCAAGACGCTCTGGGAAGCTTGATTGCCGTGGCCTGTGCTGCACCTTTTACTGCTGATTGAAAGGTTTCATTTTCCAGGGCTGTCAGTCTGGCACTTTACGTGAGCAAAAGAGTGGCTGTTTGTTTAACAGCTTAAAACTGATGGGGACAAAAAGGAAGTGGAAAACCAGAAAAATCTGTACAAGATGGTTGTATCTGGAAAGAGGAGTGGGTTACTTTGGCCTCAATTGGAAAAGGCAAAGGAGTGGAAAACTGAGCTGAACTGGAAAAATATGGAGCATCTTGTGTGCTGTGACTGTTCTGACTGCTTCATTTTTCATAGTTTTTAGAAACAAAAAGCATTTTAAAATTGAAACCTCTCTGTGTCAATTCTCACAGTAGCTCCTGCTCTACAAATGGAAGGTTTTAGCCAATTTTGTTCCCAAGGTCATGACAAAACCTAAGTGTAGAATATTCAAATGACCTCAAAGAGTTCTAAAGTAATAAAAATAAAAAAAGAAGACTAGCTGTCTCTTTCTTTTTGTTTTGGTTTGGTTTTTTTTTTCCCCTCCTGCCTGAAAGGAACTCCATTGCTGTGTCATAAAATTAGTTGCATATTTCAACTCTTTTTTTTGGAACCTGGTAAGAATTTTTCCCAGGCAGATGTAGCAGATGATGCACAAAAGCAGCAAGTAAATCTTATTCTTGCACCAGTCTCCTGGATTGTATCTGGCCTTCCAACAGACAGAGGACTCCAGTCTCAACGCTACTGTTCCCTGCCTTTCACAAATGACTACATAGAAACTGCATGATCACATAACCTTTCAGATTCGCAGGACAGCTGTGTCTTGTCACTTACACATTTATTATTTCTTTTCAGGCATTGGAAAAGTACCCCAACTCACCAATGACTGCAAAACAAATACTGGAAGTCATTCAGAAAGAAGGGTTAAAAGAAACAAGGTCAGTGTTTATATGTTCTGTATTTTTGCTATCTCTTTGAAAACCATCTAGGAATGGTATGTAATCTTTACAAAACATGAAGTGCTGGTTAATGGCTGAATTGATTTCCAGCACCAAAGTGGGAAACATAGCTGATGGGTTTTGTTTGTTTGTTAGTTCAAGGCTTTTCAAAAGGGTAGTGACTGGCTTAACTTTGTACCTTCCAAAAGGAGTCTGTGGGCCAGCTCCAGTCCAGTGGCCTTTCTTTAGAAAGACAGTGTGATCTGCTCAGACAGCCCAGTGCTATATCTCTTTTTTGCTTAAGGACTGAAGCTTGACAACTGGGTTGCTTCTGCTACCACATGCGTGGAGAAAGTGTGAGATAGAGCTGGACACACTCCTTCTCTCGCTTGGGTTTGTGGTCTGGCACTTAAATCACTGCTATGACATGCTGGTGTTGCCTGTGGTAACAGGGGTTGTGCCGATAAAGAATTGGGAATGGAAGGAGAGGGGTGTTTGAACACTGGGAGCTAGTCTGTGTGGCTGCAGAGGTTGGATATTGAGTTGCTTAATAACAGAATACTTTGAATGTAGATTTCAACTATAAACATTAAGCTGGCGGGGCATAGGTGGGTTATCCAGAGCCTGTGGAAATCAACAGTTGTCTTCCATTGACTCCTGGTTCAGATGGGCATGCAGCTTCTTGTTCCTCAAAGGTGACTGAATACTTGGTAGGTCTTCTAGTGACCTGCAGATGGAAACTTGGGCAGGAACTAAAATAAGTTAAGGAAGAACTGGTTGGTTGGTGGGGGTCTCCTACAAGATGCAGGTTCTTTTTCTCCAAATGTTATAGTAAAAATTTTCTATTCTAATAAATTGTTTTAATACTTGTTGCTGTCTCAAAGGGAGACATCTGCTTTTATTTTAATTATATTCTTTTAGTGTGGAACCTAAAATCTAGGACAAGAGAACTTCAAAGCTCGTGTAGAGGAGTAGTAACACATTATGTCTCTTACTTCCGAGTTTATTCTGGTGAACCAGAAGTAATGATAGGACATGTTTTTACTGAATTCACTGTTGTTCCTAAGAAACAGAACACTCTGCATGATCATTTGCACTGCATAACCATGCACTGCTTCGTTGGTAGCCTCATAACATGCTTATAATAGCTGTATTTTGGTAAGATTGCAAAAGAGATGGTATGCAAGATGAAGTTGAATTTGCCTACTTTTACAGATATAAAATGCTTTAGTTCCTGTCAAGAAATTGCTTCAAGTATATTTGGCAATGATGCCAAGGAAACAAGGGGATGAAAACTTTTGAAAATGAATGTTGAAATCTGTGTTATGCTGCAAGGATTTGCATACAACAACAAAAAAGCAAGAAAACCCAACTTTGAAAATCTGTTTTTATGAAGATACTGTTTCTCACAGCAGTGAATAGATTGCTTTCTTCTTCTTATGTCTTGTGATATGAGAAAACTGCATGGGAGAGGCTCACATGCCTGATAATAGCATTTCTTTGTAATTTTAAAAATTGTTGTTTCCATGAACAGTGCATGAATAAAATTTTGTGTGCAAAACCTATGGGAGGGAGTGGGCAATGTTTTTGTGATTTAAATATAGAAAATGTGGAAGCCCTTTTTAATTGCGGCAGAATGAATAATAAGAGAAAGATTTCTTTAAAGAGGTTCAAAGCTAGATCTTTTATATCTTCAGTTACTAAGAAACTGAGAATTGCAGGGAGATAGGAAGGAAATTAAGATTCATTCTGATTTTTATTCATGGTATGGTATGTGCAGGTATGCGTCAATGTGTAGTAGATTGCAGGATGCCATATGTGGTCATGACTGTCTAGATAACTGAGAAGAATAAATTCAATGTTCTTTATTCCTTACTTGAAACATTGTACTACATTATAGGCTAGATCATCCTAAACTGATTAGCCTAAAAATTGTAAATTCTGCAATTGTAAAAACAAAAAATGTTGATTCTGTATTGATTTTTTTAAAGTCGTTGGATTCTCATTTAACTTCTGATTTCATGTAAAAGTTGTGTTTCTGCTGCATTTTAATATTGATTAGGCACAAACCTGTAAAGTTACCTGAATGCCTAACTCTTAATAGGAGCTGACAAGGTATTTGACTTCATACACATATTTGTTGATTGGGCCTCAGTGCATAAGTAATGTTTTGTTTTCACAGTCCTGGAATTTAGAGTCTCCCTTTTACTTCATCCAGCTCTGCAATTTCTTTCAGTACCTTTCTGCCAGTATGGTACCTTTGCTGTTAGTAAAGATGATCTTTCCTGGTCTCTATGCTGCAGCCAGCTAAGATGAGCAAGGGATGTAAATTTATGATGTGCAGTCACCTGGTCATAAGGAGTAGAATGACACTAGCATATTTTATTCTGTATTGATTTGTGTATTCTTCAAGTCTGAGCTTGTACCGGCAATATGTTACTACTTCAATACATTTTACTTACTCCTTTATCCTGATTATCATTGTTGGTAGAACCCTGGCAATCCTAAATGAAGTTCTTAAAAAATTCTCCTCTCTACTGTTCCATTTATAGATGAATGAGATTACTTGGCTTAGTAATTTTTCAAATATATTGCAGCATTAATTAATCTAAAGCTTTTTGCTGTGGTAGTAAATCTGAATGAATAACGTATGATTTTTCAGCAATCTCATTGTCACTGTGTAATCATTAAAAAGACACTGTCAGACTATTCAGCCTCTTCTTTTCTTTGTTTGCAATAAAGACATCAAGTTGCACATTTATTTTTTTTTATTACTCAAATAATTAAATACAATAGGAGGAAAATTCCAAAGTTACAAAGCAGATACATGTTAGAAATTAAAATAAAAACTTACTGACGTGTCCTGTGAGAGGTTATATACCTACCCAGTATCCTGTATCTTGGGGGATGTACAGCTCAATTTTGTTTTTTAAATGTCTTTCCTGTTATGATGGTTGGTTGTAAAATGGTCAGCAGGCATGCAGTTCTTCTGCTACCTAGAAGGAGTAAAAACTTTTAAGGCAAACCTTTTTGGGATGTAGAAAATATATGGTTTTCTTCCGGGTGGGGGGGGAGGGGCAGGAGGGAGAGGTATTTATTTTACATTCATGCCTGTGCTGATAGTGAACCATGTCAGATCAACAGTCCTGGACATGGAAATCTCTTCATCAAGAAGATAGACAGTAGGTCACTCCAGTGCACAGTGCTCTGGATTTTCCTTCCTAGCATCCACTGTCCTCTTCTTTTGAGAATAATTCCCTGTCCCATTGTAAATTTCTAGATTTGCAACCTGCTGATTATGCATCCTACCATGAGATTTTGCTGATTTTGCTAGTGTGACATAGACTACTAGTCAGAGTATGATCCACTGTAGCCTCAGTGCTCCTTTTCCACTGTGCTGCTGCCTTGCTAGTTGTTCTCCGTCTTGTATTCCTGGCTGCTACTTATTCCTGTTAAGGTCTAGAATTCCCCTTACTGAATTGTATTCAGGTCTTCTGCAGACAGTTTCTCAAATTTATTAAGATTGCTTTAACATGTAGTCTTGTCTTTCAGCATGCATGCAGCCCTTCCAAGTTCAGTATCATCTGCTCATTAGAACTTGTTTCCTTTTGCAGCATTATATTTCTCTTCTTTGCTTATGAAAGTCCCATGAGAAACAATGTCCAAAGACTCATTAAGTTGGGCTATATGATACCTACTGCTGTTTCTCTAACTACAGGGTCTGCTACTATGTCATAAAGAATATTTTGATAGATTTGAAGTAACTTGTTCTTGACAGGTCTATGTATTACTCAACTTCTTATCTGCTAAATACTTCCAAATAATTTTTATTCCATATTTTGGGGGAATTGAAATTCAGTTGCTGCATCTCTACTTCCTTGGCGCTGCCTTTTTTCATTTTTCTAAAGCTAGTCACTAGATGTTTTCCAGTCTTTTGGAATCACTGCTATCCTCTACAAATTCTCAAAAATTGCTGTTGATAATTCTGAGACTGATCCAGTCAGCTCTAAATATCTTATGGTGAATTTCAACAGATTTAACTGATTTGAGAACATCTAATTTATTTAATTATCATCTAATCAATTTTTTCCGTGTTTGTTCCTGGTGTTGGTTTTAGAAGCTGTCTAATCATAGGCACCTTTCTAATTAGGTGTCAACAAAGAAAAAGCACTAGCAGTCCTGTGCTTTTGGTGTAAGTGCTCAGTACCACCCCTTCATGGAAGAGCAAGCCAGTTTCCTATCTGTTGGTGTGGTTTAACCCCAGTCAGCAACTAAGCACCACACAGCCGCTCACTCACTCCACCCCCCAGTGGGCTGGGGGAGAGAATTGGAAGAGTAGAAGTAAGAAAACTCGTGCGCTGAGGTAAGAACAGTTTAATAATTGAAATAAAATAATATAATAATGATAAATTATAATGGAGAGAAATAAAACTCAGGAAAAACAAGTGATGCAGCTGCTCACCACCTACCTACTGATGCCCAGCCAGTCCCCGAGCAGTGATCCCTGCCCCCCAGCCAACTCCCCTCAGTTTATATACTGAGCATGACATCATATGGTATGGAATATCCCTTTGGCCAGTTTGGGTCAGCTGTCCTGGCTATGCTCCCTCCCAGCTTCTTGTGCATCTTCTCGCTGGCAGAGTATGGGAAGCTGAAAAGTCCTTGGCTTAGTATAAGGACTGCTTAGCAACAACTAAAACATCAGTGTGTTATCACATTATTCTCATGCTAAATCCAAAACACAGCACTATACCAGCTACCAGGAAGAAAATGAACTCTATCCCAGTTGAAACCCGGACATTACAGAAATGTCTTTGTGCATGCTGGGTGGGTGAGTTTGCTGAAGTTTAATTTCCTGAAGCCCATTTTTTTCTTTTTCTGTTCTCCTGTATTTTCCCAAAAATGAAGAATCATCCCTTCATGAACACTCAATGTTTTCAGCTCCTTCTTCCCCACTGGTTCAAGTCAAACCTAATACTGCCTTCCTTCCTAACTGCTTTTTATGTCTTCTGTTCACACAGTCCGAGGAACTTGCCAGATGCTTTTCTGTCCCTATGTCTTTCTTTTCCCAAGAGGTGCCTGCATGGTCATAATGGGGATATTTAAATAGGTCATGTGTTTAAAAAATTTTTGCTGATTCTCACAGAAAAAAGCTTCTCTTTCTAATTCTCCTGTTTTCTTGCTGTATTAAACTCTGACCCTAGTACCATCCTTGGTTTTGCCCTCTTCTGTCATTACCTGGAAATTGCCTGTAGGACCACCAGGAATAACCTGTCTGTTCTCTTCTGTTAGGGGCACTGCACCTTCATGAAGGACAGGGCCAACTGAAGACTGCTTAAAATTATCAGGGAGATAAAAATAAGACAGGAGTTGGTATGAATTAGGTGTTTGGATTAAGGAAGAGAAGATTGAGTTTAGACATAGTAAGTCTTCCAATACATAAAAGATAGGAAAAAAAGTAAGGGAATAAGTTAACCCTGCATGTCTGATATGGACAAGACAAGAAATAAGGCCTTTAAACTGTATCAAGAAAAGATTCTGATTAGGTAATACAAAGATTTTTTTTTTCTGACAGGTATAATTGATTTCTGTCATGAGCTGTGGGGGAGATGTGAGAGATCTCTAGATCTCTAAAAACCATTTAGATATGTGTCTGTCAGGAATTATGTAGGTTTGGTTGATCCTGCCTTGCACTAGGGTAATGAACTAGGATATCCCTTGATCCATATTTTTCTATGAATATTTTTAGATCAGTTTGCAGTACTTCGGCCATACATATTGTTTGAGTCCTAGGGGAGAACATCCAGCCAAATTCTGATAAATTTTTGATGCTAATAACCCTAGATTATGTCTTGGCTTTCTGTAGTTCCCTTTCTCCTTTGCTTGGTGAGGGTGGGGAAATTGACTTGTCTGGATAAGATTAAAGCCAAAGATTCTCAGTACAAGTTAAAAGCTAATAAACTTTCAAAATGGGACAAGCAATGTTTAATTTTTTGGAGTGCAACTTTAGCCCACAGCTATGCTAGCTATTTACTTTCCTCCTCCATTAGACTCAGGACTGTGAACCCTGGAATGGGATAATTTCATAGTATTTTTGCTGTTCAGCTAGGGTAACTGACCTCTGTATTGTCAAGTAACTTTGATTGTTCTGTTCAGGTAATTCACAAAAGTAGTCAAAAAAAATCCCTTCGTCTCATTGTGTTTTTCATTTTCTGGTAGGAATCTTAAACTTCTTTCTCTTGATGTTTCTTTGTTGATCCTCATTTCAACTGTGAGAATCACAGCATCAGTCCCAACTCATCCTCCTTTTTTTGTCTGCATATTTTGTCTTTTGCTACGCAAGATTAAGCTATGTAATGATTTATTGTTGTGACAGTAGTCTTTCTGAAGACTAAGAAGAGATGCTTGCCACTGGCACTGGCAATAGTGCTGTTTCTTCTGCACTCCACAGTGTTGATAATATCTATCATGAATGATATCATAACATATTAAGTCGTCTGAGCCTAGGAAAGCAGCAAAGTATGATCCTAATAAATCTCAAGACACTCTTACTAGATTTACACTCTTTGTACAGAAGTATTAAACTAGTGGGTTAGCTAGAATTAAACCACTTTGAACTGCTGAGCGGAGTCATCAATGGAATAAAACACATGATCCGTGCAGGGTCTGTCTTCAGCTCTGAAGTGAGATGGTACTCCTGAAAATATTAGTCACTTCTGAATCCTTTGATCTTTTTGACAGTGTCTCTTTAAGCCTTTGCATGCTTCATCCTTAGAGCTATTGACTTAAAAATAAAACCCATTCTGAATGCTGCTGTTTCTGTAAATAGGCTAAATGAGCTGGCAACTGTCTTCTGTTGTTTATCTTTTCAAGTTCCTTGTTTTATTGTGTATGCATGTAGACAGATAAATTTTTACTTCCTTTCTCTGTAAAGTAATTCCAAGATGTCATTGTGATTCATAATTATTAACAAGTCATAGTTTTTATCTCCCACTTAAAAAAAAAAAAGGAAAAAAAAAGGCAAATGTCCTCCAATAACCAAAAGCTCTTAAAAATTTCACTGAAAGAACCACAGTTTTTGTCTTAAGGCTTTGATTGTTAACGGAAGAGCACAGACAGTTAAGAGGCTTCTGTGGCTGCATATGTCTGATAGAATTTATTTGGGAGCCTCTTCAGCTGAAGGAGCGCATTGTTTTGTCTTGAAGGTAGTTATTCCCTGCAATGGACTGAAAGGAAGCCTTGATGGGAAGAGAGAGAGAAAGCTATTCACATGCTTTTGCCTGGCATTATTAGGTTGATTTCTGTGCCTCTACAGATGTGGCTTTTGGCTGTAGAGCAGTGAAAGAAATAAACTTTCAGTACAACCTGTCTTTCTGCATAAATTAATTTCAGACACCTCTTTGAAATGCTGTTCTTCCCAGTGTGACAACAAACCGCCTAATTTGGTGGGCAGTTGTGATAGCAGCAATTCACCAGCTGAAGATCTCAGGCTTGCTCCTTCTTGCTGAGTCATTCCTGGCATTGTTATGCCACAGTGCAGTCTAATCTGGTAAAAAACAGTGGGTTTCCTACATTATTGCATTCCAGTGTTGGAACTCTAACTTGCATAATCACACCCATGTCACCTCTGTGATAATTATTTCATTTTTTGATAGTGATGTAGCCCTAAAACAACTATGCTATTAACTCGAGCCTAAAAGCAGGGTTGTTAATTCTTGATTCCATGTTGCTGCATTGTAATTACCCTACTGTTAGTTTAAAGCTGGCTTGCTTATGTCTGTACGATGGTAATCCCATCTTTGTATTGATTTGGAAAACTGTTTTTGGGTGCTAATGAAACAGGTGTAAAATAATAAAACCTCAAATGTTTTCCCTCATCTAATTGCAAAGACAACAGAATTTTTATTTATTAGTGATGGTGCTTCTTCCATTGTGTATACCTATAAAAGATCTATTTCAATATAGGACATTTAACTACTTTGAATGTATTTTTTTTTTCCCTGAACCACCATTATCTTCATTTTTACTCTGTATTTCAGTTTTTAGAAATTACCTGGGGTATTTTTTTTGTTTTAATGCTGCTCCTCTTCCTTTCACAGGACAATGGAGTCTTGTCTAGGGACTTCAATAAACAGTCCAGTAAAATCAGTCTGCATGTCAGCATTTTTTAGAAAATTACCTGTTTGGTTGGGTTTGGGTTTGGGGTTTTTTTTGTGTTGTTTTGTTTTATTTTTTTTTCACGATGCATGTAGTAACAAGTGCCCCAGCTAAAAATCATACTTGTGTCACAGATGCAAATTCCTTTGTTAGTTTTATTAAGGTGTGGATTTAATTTTGGAAATACTCCAGATGATAAATGGCACAATGTAAATAGTAAGAATCTTCTGAGTACGACACAGAATACTTTGGAGGATACTGTTCTTACTGTTAAGAATGTTAATTGAGCATATGTAAAAAGAGAGTGGAGACAGAAGCAAAGTAGTATTTTTCTAAGCTAAATGCAGAGCTAAGAATATAGCCTGGTCCTCTGCTCCTCCGCTCCCAATATCCTGTCCATTAAATTGGTGTTGCTGGTGCAGTATCTCTACTAGTTCCCATCTACATGCAATCCTTTGTCCCAAGAGTTTCTGCTACATGAATCTTCCCTCTTTCTCAAACGAGGTCACCAGTCCCATGGTCTCCAGTTACCCCAATCTGTTGTCATCCTTTTTCCCTATCCTATACATGAGGACTCAAACTCTGTTCATTTGACCATTCTATGTGCCTGAAATTTTCTTAAGAAATACAATGTGGACATCCCAGATTTCAGTATTTATTTCACATTCTGGCTCAGGACCAACCAAGCTCTCTTCTTTAGTTTGGTTCCAGGACCAATTGTGAGGAAACAAAAGCACAATTCCGTAATTTTATCATGTCTGGGGCCTTCAATAGATGATTTACAACAGTTTAGAAAAGTTCTTATGGCCTTTTGTACTTTGCTCCTGATTTGTCATCATGTTGAAGTCTGTTCCTGTATGCTCAGGTGAACTGAGATTTCAGAACAGTTGATTCTCTTTTTTTAAGGTTATTATGTTACTATTACTTTTCCATATACGTTTTTGCTCATAAAGTGTTCAGTACTTCAGTTTTCCATTTGGTACATAGTTCTCTGTGTCTGGGTGCTAAAACATATACTGTAACCACCTTTCCANTTGTTTGCTTTAAATCTATTAGCAGCTCTGCAAAATGTGTCTGCAAAGATTGGGAAAACAGGAATCCAGTCTGTGTGGCACACTTGCTTCCTTGGTACTACTAAAATATTTTTACTTTACTTGTACGGTTACTTACGTTTCTGCTCCTCCTACCCAAGCCTAACCTGTATTTTCTCAAAGAACATTATGTTAGTGCAGCGTATAAAGCTTTTTTATTTGTTTGATGCTTCACTGGTAAGGGAGAGTGGCCCGTATGATCATTAGATATTCAAGTTATAATAATTCAGTGCAAATGTGAAAATTTTAACAGTTCATTTATTTAGCTGTAATAGCAAAAATTATGGTTGTTAAATTTTGTGATGTGATAAACATTTTTCAACTTCAAAAGGTCTGTATTGCAAAAATATTTTATCTTTGAATGCGTGTGCAAGTCCTCTTTATCACAGCCTAATTTGCTGAAATTAAGACCCCCCCATACTGTTAATGCCATATTAAAGAGATTCTTTTTTTAATAGAAGAGGAAATCCATCAACTTAAATGTAACAAATAATGGATAGCAGTGCAGATGCTGATGATCTTATAAGATTTACTGGTTGTTTTGTGCAGTAATGACAACCCTTCCTATTAAAGGACATTTTATTTTGAAGTAGGAGATGAGCATCAGCTGTGACTATATAGTGTAAATTTGTCAACAAATTCAGTGTTGGCTTTTTTTGCGTAGTATAATAACTCCTTTATCAATAAATTTTGATGTTTAATGTAAGAATTTAAGTTGTGTTTTCTTTTTCCTATGTTTTGTGTCTCAGTGTAGACTACTATTGAAAGAGATTGAAAAGTAGCAATGTAGTTCAGGCTGATGAAAAGAGAAAACTCCTGCATTATAAATTGGTGTCACCATATGCATAGCATTATCCTAAAGTGTATATTGTGTGATAACTGTCTTTGTATATTTCTCCTAGAAAGTGTAACTTCTCTTTTAGCAATATTTAAGGAAGTATGCTACAGATCTTTTTTCTTTAATGTTCCTGTATTTCAAAGAGTAATTCTGCGTTAAAGTTTGTGTCTCTTTTTCAGAAAGAGAAATTAAATAAGGATATCCAAGAGATCTAAACATGTTCAGAGCAATCAGATACTCACAGAAGTTATGTTAGGGAAGTTTCACTAGATCTTTAATCCATCCTCCCATCAGTGCAAGTTTTTTGGTTGGTTGGTTTGTTTGGGGTGGTCTTCTTGTTTGTTTTGGTGGTTGGGTTTTTTTTTTGTGTGTGTGTGTGTATAGTATGTTTCCTAGAGTGTAGTGCTTTAAGCCTGATTTATTTTTTTAAATGACTGAAGAGATGAGACCTTCCACAGTCTACAGAGTGTTATCCTGTTCTTTTATCCAAAGCCTTCCTACAGTTCTATAAACTGAACCATGACTATGTGGACGGTAGGTAGATATATAAGTTCTTCGATTTTACTACCTTTATTAGCCTGCTTTGCCAGCATCTTTTTAAGAGGAGCAAGGACATAGAAGAGCTTTCCAGTAACAGTTGTCCATTGTTGTCCAGAGTCAAAACTTTCAAAAATACCTTTGGGAAACTGAGATTTCACAGAATGTGTTCTCTTTCTGTCATTGTTCTGAAATGAAGATCTGTCACATACTAACATTAAAGTACATAGGTAATAAGCGAGTATTTTAAAATAGAAGTCAGAAACAAGACCTGCAAGAGAGCTTAATATCAGTATATGCTAGTTAGGGGGAAAATGTGAGAACTGTTGCTGAGTAGCCAGCAACCTTGTTCAGCTTTCTTGTGCCTAGAAAAGGCAAGAATAATCTACTGTATTTCCTTTAGGAAGTATTTGGGCAAATGCGATTCAACACATACGCCTGTCAGGAGCAGCCATATATATCAAACTTTCAAACACAGAATGATATAGAGACTTTAGCTAGGAGGAGTCACCTTTTGAATGAACACTCTGGTAAAATATTCTTAGGAAAAGAGTTTAATCTGCTGAAGACTTAAAACCTGCAGTGAAAATTGAAGTCTGGCCGGGAACTTGAAGACATGCCTGGTTTAATGGATTTATGAGCTTTTGTTGCAACATCCAAGTAACCTAAGAAGCTGCTTTTTCTTGCAGGTGTAAAATGAATTATTCTAGCTTTCAACTTGCTAGTTGCTGATTGAGATTTATTTGTTGGGGTTGGATTTTTCTGGCATTTCTGTTTTGTTCTCTGTATTTCTCTTTTGCATTGAAAAGTTAGTATTTAAACCTATTATTTATTACTGCTTTGAACTTCATTTATCTCACAGCTGACTTTTGTCTTTATTTCTAAGCACTCGGTCTTAAGGGACACGCACAACATCCCACAAAATGGTATAATCTTTTTTTATGCTATTCCTAGTATTCCATAGCGACTGGAGAAAAAAAAAAATAAAGAGCCTAAACTGAACACTACAACACAGGCAATTCATTACAGATTTTCCGCTTAGTATTCAGTAAATTGTCAAGTCCTTATTTTCATCATTAGCATATTTTTCACAGAGCAGAAGCGTAGCCATTTCTGGCAGACAGAATTAAATGTGTTTTACTTGAATGTGAAAGAAGAAAACATTGTCAGGCTTTCTATGAAAGCATCATTTTCTAGTAATAATTTATTTTCTGGAACAGTTTGCTGTGGATGTCTTTATGTTTCTATAAAAATATGGGTATGTGTTTCAGTCTACCTGTAATTAAATCATTTCTTAACTGAAGGGGAAAAAAATACGGAAATAATTCTTTTATCTTATTTTTTTTTTCTTCATATTGCATGAGTTGAAAAATGCACTAGTTCTCTTATAGTCATGCACTGGCATATTTCATTTAAAATTTTGAAGTATGTTTTTATAGAAGCCTCAGAATTTCACTGTCCAAGGACTATGAGAAAGATCAGGTATAACTGTTCAGATAATTTGTTACATATGTGAATTTCTTTTCTATCTAAGGCTAGCTGATAGCGATTCCATTTTATTTATTTTGTGTCTCATAGGTAGTCATCTTAAGTACTGTGAAATTAAATTACGTGCATGCTCTTAATTTCAAAACAGAATTTTAGAAGTGCCTAAACATCTTTTGCTTGCTTATGTGCTATCATGTGAAGGAAAAATATGTTTTATGCAAGCTCTGATTTTTCTTTCAGTGGTATAGAAAGCTCCCATCTTCTGCTTGTAGCCCAAATAAACTCTGCATTTGTCAGT
The DNA here is from genome assembly GCA_013389945.1 of Fregata magnificens. Lineage (NCBI taxonomy): Eukaryota > Metazoa > Chordata > Aves > Suliformes > Fregatidae > Fregata > Fregata magnificens. The sequence goes on from WAAD01037435.1 coordinate 13,869, forward strand.
GAGGCTGTTTTACGATAGCTGTATGATAGAACCAGTAATTGTGTAGCTGGCAAATATTTACATTATCAACAGAGAACTGAGAACCAAAACATATGTATCAAATTAAAGTATAAATAAAAGAACTTAAATACTGTATGTATGAAACTGTGCTTGAGTGTGTAAGTACACCTACAGACACCTTTATACACATACACATGCACTTATATGCATATAAATTTGTAAATCACAAAATTATACTCAAATACATCCTTTGCTCAGTTATTCCAATAGCAAAGACTATGGGAAGGAGCTCAAAAGATTCCTAAGAATTGTTTTGCTGTTTGCCCTCAACAGCTAAAAGAGAGGACAAATTCATTTTTTCCCCCCATTTCTTTTGGTTTTCATTTTCTTTGTAATATGAAAAAAGGAAAATGGGATCTAGTAGCTCTTTTGCTAGAAGGTAGTACTTCCTAAAGAAAAAACATTCAAAAATAGCTGCGTCACCCGATTTAGCATCTTATAGCATCCATAGCTACTGCTGTATCTTTTATATGTTTCAATAAGCTTGCTTAAGATATGTTTATCTGCTATCAGGTATCTATCAAGATATACCATTCTGTACCTTTTTTTCCTAAAAGACCTTCAATTGCATGCTTTTATATTTCATTTACCGATAAAATGAAACAAGTGTGGGATGTAGACAGTTATTATTTTCTCTTGCAAATGGCCCCATTACTTGTTATTGCTTCCTTTCTTTTTCTTATGTTACCAATACACCTGGAGTTTTTGTTTTATAGACTGCTAAATACTTTAGGTAGCTGATATCAAATATGGAATCATTGTGTCAAAAATAACATGTGACCCCTACAATCATCACAAATGAAAAAAACCATGACAGCAAGGAACTTTTTGAGAAAAAATTTTTAAGAATATAGGACAAGCAGGAAGGTGTTGTTTTGTTTTGGTTTTTTTTTTTTAAAGACTGCTTGCTTTCAGTCACATAATCTTTTCTAGGCCAGTGAAAAATAGGCAGTTTCAAACTTGTGTGTATACTCTTAACTGTCTGTCCCCTTAATCCAAAACCAACACCACTAAACCCAATCCAACTGTTAACCTTTCTCTGTTTGTAGTAGTAGCTTAAGGATATTAATGTAAACAATTACATCAAAATGTCATTCAGTCAGATGATGTACTGAACTGTATAAACTGAAGTAGCAGTGATGCAAGATTATTTGTGCCCAGGCTTACAATCCAGGAATTCATTACATGATTGGTACTGTCAATTGATTTAATATTACACTTACTATTTATTTCTATATTAAAAATATTTAGACAGTGATTGAGATGGCTAACAGAAAACAATTTCTGGTTAAGACTGAATTTTGTTTGTGATGCCACATTATGTTATGTTTCTTTGGCTCGCTTTTTGTATGTGTGTGTGTCCCAGCCCCTACATTCAAATGGACTTTATTAATGACTTCAGCAGAATCAAGCTTCCTTTCAGATGGAATGATGTGCCTATCAAGAATGGCCTGTCTAAAACTTTTATTTTAGTTATCAATGCTTTTCCTTTACAAATTATTTCATGGTTACTATTGTTATAATTTTAAAACATTGTCTGTGACATTTTGAAATTAGATTGACTTTTAGTTGTAAGTTACATAGAAACTTAAGTCTCGCAGTTCCAGACTTAATGAGCTGTTGGAAGTCAAAAAAGAATATGGAGATCTACTAATAGTATGAATTGCAACAGCTGGATTAAGTTAAAACACAAAAATAAAAGTATCTGCTCGGTCCTTTGAGGGAAGGAAAAAACCTTTTGCTATGCTGTGTTGCCAAGTTAAACTCCCTTATGTACAACAAGTATAACGTAAACATTTCACATCCACCCAAATATTTTAATTTGACCCAATACAATAAATCATATGTTGCTGTATTTTTAAAGGTACAGGATGTACTGTGATTGCCCGTTCTATATTTAGTTTGAGGCTTTCCTTACAGGCAAGAGTTCATAACAAAAATATTTTAAGGACATAATTGACACTTTAGTCAGCAAAGTTGTAGTAGTTGCATTTATTTTAATGTAAAGTGTGAAAGTATCATCTTGCTTACAGAAGTATTTCTGTAGGAATAAATATTACTAGAAAACAGTAATTTGCTTTTGGATCTAATTTTTATTTATTTCTGATTACTCCCAGCTTCCTTATTCTTTGTATCAGTTTGATTTTTCTGCCTGTATTGGTGGTTGTGTAAAACATTCTCAAGTGCTGAATTACTCTTCAAATATAAGAATATTGAGAAAAATCTTTTGTAAGGGAAGGAATGTTTCTTTTCATTCATTCATTCTTTCACATGATAGAATAGATTTTGGATTTTTTTTTTTTTTTTTTTTTTTTTTTTTTTTTTTTTTTTTTGTCGATTGAGTGTGAACGGAAGATGTAGAAATAGGTCGTTCTCATATATTCTAACTTCCTTTTTCTCTTTTGGGGTTGGATACAACGTTTTGGAAGCTAAAAATAAACATGACACTTTTGCATAATTATCCCAGAATTCGATGATTAGGGTCAAAGTTCTAAATTCCTTCAGTTAGAAGTCATGTCCTAATTGAGAATTGGGGAGTAGAAACAAAGAAAAAAAGCTGTGGAGATTTCCCTGAATTTTTGTGAGTGAGAAGGAATAAGATGTGATACACTTTCTTTGTTTTGAATAGAAATGAATAAAAATAAAATGAAATTCAGTGATTTCAGTTGTTCTTGTTTCATAAAAAGGTTTATTATTATTTTATACTTCTGCTTTAAAAGAAGTATAATTCTTTTATCAGAATAGGAATCATAGAATCATAGAATCATTAAGGTTGGAAAAGACCTCTAAGATCATCAAGTCCAACCATCAACTAACACCACCATGACTCCTAAACTAGGCCCTGGAGTGCCACGTCTACACCTTTTTTGAACGCCTCCAGGGTAGGCGACTCCACCACCTCTCTGGGCAGCCTGTTCCATTGCCTAACCACTCTTTCAGTAAAGAAATTCTTCCTAATGTCCAAAAATATCCTAGGATGGAGAGAGGGGAGGGCAAGAGAGAATGAGAGAGAAGAGAACGAGAAGAATGAGAAAGGGAGAAGAGGAAGAGAGAAGCGATAGGGAGAGAAGATGGAGGAGTAGAAAGAGAAAGGAGTGAGGAAAGGGAAATGAAAGAATAGAAGAAAAGAGAAAGAAAAGGAAAAGAGAGAAAGAAAAGGTGTACCTGACAAGGTGCTGGCAGTGGGGGGCTGCAGGGGTGGCCTCTGTGAGGAGAGGCCGGGGCTGCCCGGGGCCGGACACAGCTGGTTCCAGCCAGCTCCGAGGGACCCACCACAGGGCACTGCTGAGCCCAGCTGCCGAGATGGCAGTGCCTCTGGGGTAACATATTTAAGAAAGGGCACAACCAGCACTCAGGCGGAAGAGGAGGGTAAAAAAGATGAGTGTGAAACAGTAATGTGAACACCAAGGTTAGAGAAGAAGGAGGGGAGGAGGTGCTCCAGGTGCCAGAGTAGAGATTCCCCTGCAGCCTGTGAAGGACCATGCCAGAGCAGATATCCACACTGCAGCCTGTGGAGGACCCCACACTGGAACGTTTGGATATTTCCTGAAGGAGCTGTTGCCCACGGAGAGCCCAGGTGGTAACAGGCTCCTGGCAGGAACTGCAGCCCATAGAGAGCCCACACTGGAGCAGACAAAAAGTGTGAGGAGGAAGTAGCGGCAGAGAGGAGCTGTTATGGACTGGTGGTACTCCCCTGATCCCTCAGTGCTGCTAAGTGAGGGGGAGTTAGAGGAATCGGGAGTGAAGAAAGGTGAGCCTGGAAGTGGGGAGCTGTTGTTTTAAACTTTTTTTGTCTTTGTTTCTCTTTACCCAAATCTATTTTAATTTGCAATAAATTAATTTTCCTCAAGTCAAGTCTGGTTTGCCTCTTATGGTAACTGGCAAGCAATCTTCCTGTCTTTATCTCAACCCACGAACTTTTTCATCCCCTTTTCTCCCTGTTTCCTCTTGAGGAGGGGAGTGAGTGGCTGGGTGGGCATATGGCTGCTGGCCAGGGCTAACCCACCACAAGAGGAAAGAAAGAGAAAGCAAGGGGCGGGGGAGGAGAGAGAGGAAGAAGAGAGATAAGAGGAAGAAAAGAAAGAGAAAAGAGAAGGAAAAAGAAGGAAAAGAGGAAAGAAAGGAGAAGGAAAAGAGAGGGGTGAAAAAGAAGAGAGAAAAAAGGGGAGAAAAGAGAAAAGAAGAAAGGAAAGAGGAAAGAATGAAAAGAGACGAGAGGAACAAAAAAAGAAAGCAGAAGAGAAAATAAATACAGGGAAAGAAAAGAGAAGACAATGAAAAGTAAGAGAAAAAAGCAGAAAGGAAAGAACAGAGAACATGAGAGAAGGGAGAGGAGAACAGAGGGAGGGGGAGGAAAAAAAAGGAAAGAAGAGAGAAAAAGGGGAAAGAGAAATGAAAGGCAAGAGAGAGAAAAGGAGAGAAAAAAGAAAAGGAGAGGAAGAAAAGAAGATGAGAAAAAGAGGAAGAGAAAGGGGAAAGAAAAGAGAAGGAAAAGAAAGGAAAGAACAGAAGAAAAGGAGACAGAAAGGAAAATGAGAGAAAAAGAATAAAAAGGAAACAAGTCCAAGCAAGTCCCCTGTGGTTGAGGAATCTGTAACTGAATGCTGTCAGCAGCGAAGTTAATATTTTTAACTGACTGGAAGAGGTTGTATGTGGTACTCGTATGTGGTAACCAAGACCCTGGAAATCATTTTCCATCAAGTAAAAACTGTAAAATCCTTATATTAAAATAACTCTGCTTTGGTGGTTTCAGCATTGCCATTCAATGAATAGATACATTCTTTCCAGGTAAAAATTTCCATAGAAATTGTAATAAGCATTAAAAACTTTCTTACTGATTTGGAAAATTGATTACTTAGGCAGATGGATGGTGTGGCTGAAATGGCACAACGTAACAAACTCCGGCAGCAGGGTATTGACATGTGTCAGTTTTTAAGAATGGGCAAAGTTAATACAACAATTTAATCAGGATCACTCAAACTTAATAACATTTTTGCTACTGAGAGTAAAGAAAGAAAAATAAATCACTTTTAAGTTCAGCATAGCAATTTGCTTTAATGCTGTCCTTTCTATCAGGGAGAAATATTATTTAATAAAGTAATCTCATATTACAGTCTGGTAGCTTAACATTGAGTAAGATATTCAAGATTTAAAGATTTCTGAAGTGAAAAAAGAAACCCATAATTCTCATATAAGCAATAGTTTTAAACTGTACAATAGTGCACTTTGCTCAGCAATACTTGTTGATTATTTCCTTTAAATGGTTAAATATTGCCACAATTTAAGCCTTTTGTCTGAAAAATGCTTATCTTTTAAAATTTAATTCTGATAGGTCCTAACAGCATGTTGTGGTTTGCTTCTTCTGTTTTCTGTTCGTTACTGGGGGAAGGTGGAAGGAGATCTCTGTACATAAGCATCTATTGTAATTTTATAAATTTAGTTGCAATTGGCTTTAATGGCAGCGACTGGAAAAATGCATTGAAATTATGTGAGAAAGCAGGGACGTGACATTCGGCTCGAGTGGAGGAACGTGTCGGGGTGTGGGGCTCCTTCAAGCTTGATAATTCTGCTTTCCCTCAGCAGGGTGGTACCTCTGCCTCTCCCTCCTCTGTGTCTTCTCGTGCCAGATGTAGCAACCCAAGGGGTTACAGCTCAGGTGAGCTAGCTTCATCTGGCATATAAATTCGGGAGCGGCTGGAGGGAGCATGTTGCGTTACTGACAAAAGGTGAAATGCAGGCCTTGCTCTGCAGAGTTTGAAATGGGAACCAGTTGTGTCAGTCTGAGGCCATCCTTCTCCAGTTACTGTAAACCAATATTGTAGCCGAAAGAATAAACCCACTCTCTCCAAGCTGCTTTTCCTGTTCTGGGCTGCCCACCTCCCTGGGTGCTGGTACAAGCATTCACATGGCTGTTTGGGGAAATAATCAAGATTTAAAGAAAAAAAAAAAAGGGGGGGCAGGGGGGTGGGGAGAACATGTCATGGAGGCAGGAACATGTGGTCTGCCTTAGAGGGAAGCCACTCAAGCTGCTGCATTGAGAGGCAGAGCTGACTGAAAGTGACATGAGCCCAGTATTAATTTTGGTGCAAACCTCGTTGGTGAAAGCAGAAACTATTCCACTGCCTTATGTACAGGTACACAGATGCACTGTCGCTGGCATAACTGCAGAGTGGTGTCTTGTCACTGACACATCTGCGGTAAGAAAAGCCCCTGCTGTGGATGGTAAGAAAGGCTGGAAATTCTTCTAATCAATCAGGGGATGAGTGTGGCTGGTAGCTGTGACTGCATCAGGATTATGTTCCTGGTATAGGGTGGTAAAGCAGGAGTCATACTCAGCCTTCTGAACTAGGCCTGGCCCACAGTGGTCTTCTGGCAACACTTTGTTCTGCTGCCTTTTCCCTTTGTCACTGTGCAACAGAGTTAATGAAGCCACTGTCAGATGCTGCATGGGCTTCCTCCGTGGGTGGTGCAGCAGCTCAGAAGTCCTGTTGTTCTTTTGCAGTGTATTTTGTCACTGTTGCAGATCTCCAGCAGAGGCAGCTAATCAGAGACCTAGCAGTTGCAGCGGATTCCAGGCTTCTTCAGGAAGCTTCAGGGAAAATATTCTGGGAGCTCCTGCTTCTTGGGAACTTCGGTGGCTTGCTGCTGCAGGTTAGGGCCAGCCTATGGAGGCATTTGCCTCTGTCATCTCTTACAGACAGCTTTTGTTGGCTGCTTGCTCGTTGTGGACTACCTATGTATTTTGTCTTCAGCTGACTGTTGATCAAGCAGTGTCAAGCACCTGTTTGATGAATGCTTGAGGAGTAGCTGTATAACTGGTGGGCAAGAGTGCAGCTCCTGGGTGTAGGACTTGCACTGGGGAGGGCTGTGGCCTCGCCCGTGGGAAGTGCACTCTGGTCAAGGTGCTGAGTTGCCAGGTGAACTTGCTCTGGGAGGACATGAGTAAACTGTGCAGCATGAGAGGGGACAAACAGGAGATCAACAGGATCTTTGCAGAGGCAAGAACCCAAGCTCTGCAATGTGAAGTAGAGGCAGCTAGAGATTATATTCAAACAAGCTGTGGACAGAGATTGCTAAGATTGGAAATTTGGAAATCTATGACTTCTGGCAATCGAACGAAGATTCTCTGCCTGCGGAGAAGGATAGGTGTAGTGCCCTGGAAGGAGCTGAGCAAGGTTATCAGAGGAGACATCAGAGCCAGCTGAGGCTCAGCCAAATGTGTACATGAGGAAGAAAAGGAGGATGGCAGTTATTTGAGACGATATCCTGACAGAGACAGAGGCACCCATCTGCCAACCTGGTGTATGTGCTATAGTTGGAGGTTTACTTCTTGTTGGGTACTTGAATCACAGGTGTTGCAGATGGACATATCTGAGGCTTATCCAGCCCTCAGACTTCACCCCTTGCTGTTCATCCATGTGGCCACCATGATACTGCTGGGGTGAGCCCAAGTATATAAAAAATGACTGCAGAGCCCTTGGGGCACGGATGAGGAGCACAAATGCCCAGGTGGTGTTTTCCTCAATCCAGCCAGTGAGGTGGAAATGCTCAGGTGGCAGAGGGCACATCCCTCAACTCAAAGTGCAATGTGCCCTTGCAGCAAAGAAGGCCAAGCCCATATTGGGCTGTGTTAGCAGGAGCGTGGTCAGCAGGTCAAGTGAACTGCTCCTTCCCCTCTGTTCAGCACTTGTGAGACCACATCTGGAGTACGGTGTCTGGTTTTGGGCCCCCTAGTACAGGAAATAAATTGATATACCAGAGTAAGGCCAGTGGAGCTTCACCAAGATGGCTGGAGGCTAGAGCATATGATGTATAAGGAAAGGCTGAGAGAGAGCTGGGCTTCTTCACACAGGAGAAGAGAAGGCTCAAGGGGATCCCATGGCAGTCCACAGCTCACTAATGGGAGGGTGTAGAGAAAACAGAGCCAGGGTTTTCTTGGAGGTTGCACAGTGACAGCATGAGAAGCAAAGAATGAGAGGCAACAGACACAAATTGGAACATGGAAAATTCTGATTTGATACTAAGAAAAATATTTTCCCAGTGAGAGCAGTTAAGCACGGGAGGAGGTTGTCCAGAGAGGCCGTGAAGTCTCCATTTTTGGAGATTGTACAAAACTTGACTGGACAAAGCCCAGATCCAAGTGGCCCTGCTTTGAGCAGGAGGTTGGACTAGATGACTTCTGGAAGTTCCTTCCAATGTAAATTAGGCTACAATTATATGAGTGTGTGAACCTTGGTGGAGCTGAATGTTGTTAAAAATAGCTGTAACTTTTTTTTTTCTTTTTTTTTGGGGGGGGGGGGGTTGGGGTGTATTTTTTATTTTGCATTTGACTAACCAGTTATATCTCAATAACACACACAAGATATTCTTAAAGCACCACAGAGAAATTTGTGGAGACCGGCCAATGAAAAAGCCAAATTAAACAAGAGAACTTGGGATAACTTCATAGAGGTCCCTTGTGTAGGATGATTAAATTTTAGAGGCCAAAAGGCATTTGGTGATTACTATGTCTTGTTCAGCATAGTCACTTTACTTTCCACCTTAATTTTTTTTTTTGAGGAGTAACCTTCACCCAACTTGAAGCCAAGAATATTTGGAAGGGTGGGGTGTTTTTTTTCATTTTATACATTGCACATTTTGTGGCAATGTTTTTCTTGGGTTTAGTACTTTTTTGATTGTAGCACAGTCATTACTTCATTTTTCTAAACATATGTATTTAAAACCCACAAGGGCTTGTGAAATCTGATACTAAAATAAGACATCATATATATCAAAACCATCGTTTCTTTAAGAAAGCCATTTTTTAACCTCTACTCCAGAGTTCCTTTCATGTGGCAGGAATTCATTTTTTTCCTTTCTTTATAATTTTGTCCTTCATGGTGATCATTGGTATTAGAGTAGAAAATGAAAAATGTTCTACTGCTTTTTAATGAAATCAGTTAAAACTATTAAAAGGAAATATTTTATTAAAAGAGAAAAGAAAAAACATATATTCTTAAATAGGAAGTAGCTGTCAGAGACAACTGTATTATTTGGCTAGTATAAGAATTTGTTACACAAAGAAATCAAATAGTTTCTTTCAAGTGATGTTGAATGAGGAGGGTGTTGTCAGTCCAGAGGACACCTCAGCTGTCGTGACCACCTCTGATGCACGCTGATTTCTTGTTCTTTTGGGATAATTTTCTTTCTGAAACATTTTTCTTTTAGGATGATTTCAAAAGGTACTCTTTAATCTTTGCGTGTGTCTTTCAAAAACACATTCAAAATGCCTTTTTTGTTGTTGTTAGCATTGCTTTTTTCTTGTATTATTTGTACTACATCTAACAAATGGTAAGGATTCAAAGTAGAGAGATGCTTTTAGTATATATCCTTTCTTTGAGATTTTTCTTCACAAAGAAGAAAAACCTGGTGTTTTCCCAGGTGTTAGGGAACACAGAAAAGTGTAAACATTCTCTATAAAACTTGTATTCTCATTTCCTTTCTGGTCGATGAATGCTTGTTGCCATATGTGAATATCATTTAAAGAGGTGTCATGTTTCAAGCACACTTTTCAGAACATTTAGGATAGTCAGAGAACCTACTCAGAGGCATGGCTGACAAAGGGCAAGGGGAAACAGCAAAAAAAATGTGTAGGGATATTTAAATTTTAGGAAAGCATGTTTGTATCTTTCTGTCTGCAGTGTATAATGTGGTATTGGTATGATATGTTTGTGTGCTTTTTATTTTTTCTTCTCAAATTTACCTGCTATACTGCTAGCATCTTGTTTCCAAATACATTATAAACCTAGAGTTAATTTGTATCTCCATAGGAAATTTTTCCTTCAAAAACATTTTTTTGAAGAAAAAATATTTTCAGGGGAAAATCCATGGCAATAACTCTGCAAAATTCTATTCAGGAACGCTTCTAAATTTTACACAGGTTCTGGAACTTTTGTATGTAAAGGCTTTCTTCTGAGAGAAAATTATTTAAGAAAAAAAAAAAAAGAAAAATCCTCACTGGCTTAAGGAGTACTGAGATTTGTGATGAACTTTCATTCCCGGGGCTTTTCATTTTATTGTTTTAGACGAGTTGTAATAAAGCTCTGGTTTCACCACAGATGAACTCCATTTGGCTTTTTTTCTGGAACATTACTGTGGCTATTGTCACCAGGTTTAACACCATCAGAAGTTTTCCCAGGCTGCCAGCACCAGGAGATACAATACAGTTTGCTCTAGATATCAAAAAGATTCATTAACGTGTTGTAGGGTACCAGAACTTCATATACCCTGGCCTCAGACCACAGAGTGCTCTAAAGGTAAGGGTGGAAATGCTGAACTTGATTGAAATGTCTATCAAAGGCCATTGTACAGAGCAGAGGGCAGATCTGATGTGCTTTCAGTAGTCTCTACCTCTGAGGAAAAAAAGAGAGATCAGATATACCATAGTGCTGCAATACAGCTAAGAGGTGAAAAAAACCCAAGTCTATGCCATCATTTGCAAAAGTGAGCCAAACTCTTAGCTACTGACAGGGAATTAGAATCAAAATTTATGGGTAGTCATGCATGAGAGCTTTGCTTTAGCAAGAAGCCTAAGTACCATCTTAGATTGTGTGGTCAGTCACTTGTGACTGACTGTGGGTGAATGCAACCAGTCTGGCAAACTCTTAAACAAAGAAACAAAACAACCTTTTCTTACCGGTGTCCCCTGTCTTTTTGTCATGTTTGCCTTCAGCTAGCAGTTTCATTCACTTGTTCACCTTGGTTTTTACATGATGACGTATGGCTAGAGGTTTATTATGTTTGTGCTTTATTGTGTGTGCTAATGTCACGTAATCACTGCACACAATGGCTCTACGTAGATGTACAAAAGGGCCCAGAGGGAGATTGGTTCATGTAGGGGGATCCTAGAAGTGGTAGGAATAGGTCTTAAGGGTAGCGGCATAATCTCCAATATTTGTTTATTATGTATATCCTTTCACAGAAGACTTTAGTCTTTGTGTGTCTCTCTGGGTGGCTGCTTGCCAGTCCTCCAAGGAGAGACAGCATTGTTTAATGTTTCAGGCGGTCTGATAAGAAATAGAAGACACCTGTTAGTTCTGTGAAAGCAGCTTCACTTCCGACTCCTTCCCTGGTTCCAGGTTTGGTGAATTCAAAATGTAAAACCAGACTAGGTGAGTTTGTAAATGAGATTTCCTGCTAAGGAATGCAAAAAATACTCTTTCATGACACCTGGCTTGAATTTAGTATCCATGTTGAATTTCTCTCCAGTATTGCTCCAGATTATTTCACATTTGAAGGACAATGAAAAGATTCAGTTTCTTGGTGATATATCAGACACTCTAGTCAGCTGTGATTCCAGCTGTTTGTAACTGCCTCGCAAGCTACAAGGGGCAAGGTTCAAGTTCATTGCTATGTTCTTCTGCTTTAGATATTTGGGATTCATTACTTTGGTTAACTTCAGTGAAAGCTGATAGGTGAGTTCTGCGAGCTTGTGAGACAGACAGAAGGTATCTATGACGGATGTGTTACATTTTAGCATGTCTGTACTGGTCCTTGTTTTTTCCATCATACTAATAATATTCTTGCCTCTGTCTTCATCTGGTTTAGAAAAACAAGAAATCTATAAGAGGGTTGAGCATGAAGCAATGTCAGTAGTATATATAATGGGTCTTTTTCCCTATCATCTTCTGGGATTTGTTTGCAGTCTGTGAACCTACGGTCAAATCAGCTGTACTGGTCTGTCTTGTTGCCTGATAGCTGTGAGCTTTCTGGCTTACTCGCTCTGCTCAAGAATAATAGCCATGTTTGTGATATTCGAAGGCTGTAAGTCAGGTGCCACATGTGAAGCATAAGTAGGACCAGAGATGTAAAAATTTTCTTTAGGGTGCTGCCCAAATGAGAACAAAACTCATGTTAATTTTTGGCTACCATGGATAAAATTGATTTAAAATAAACTTAAAATGTATATATATTTTTATTTTAAGAAATTTCTTTTAATCCTTTAAAATACGATCCAATTGGGAGAGCTTAGATTAGGAGTAAACCTTAAGTATAGTTTATTCAAACTGTATAAATAGTATTCTGCCTGTATGCACTTCAATTCCTATAAAACCTTAGCAAACAACTGTTTAAGGCTTAAGACTTTATTTATTATGAGTTTATTTATTATTTCAGTGGCTAAGACTTCAGAACATAAGTAGTTTTGACAGTCACATCAACTGTAGGTATCAAGAGTGTTCTCTGTAGTTCTCATTAGTAGTCCCTTTAAAATTAAGAAGCCAACTGGAAGTTCAAAAAGTAAAATGCTTTTTTCTTGTTCCAGTTTATGAATAAAAACTTTGTGTGAGAGGCCAAGATCTACCAGCTCTGCAGTTTCACTAGTCTTTATATAAAAACAGTAGATAGTTCCCTAGCTACCTACTACCCACATACTAAAAGAGAATGCTTTTATTGTTTAATAAATTATGTTGGATATGTAATATTTTGAAAAGTCTTCTTTTTTCCTTTTATGTCCAACACATATAGTGTATTTTCAGTCAGCATTTAAAAGCCAATCTTTTAATCAAATTCCAGTTTCTTTCAGAAAATGACTTAACAGAAATAAGTACACTTGTAATGATTTAGTAAATAAGATGTCATTGCTATTTTAACATCAGAAAATATGAGTTAGATTAATTTTTGTAAGGTAATTGCTGAATTTTGTAAGATAATTGCTGAATGCATTTATAGTCTCCCAATTAGCAAAAAGTAATATTACATTAAAGCTCTATTTATTTGCTGATTGGGGTATTTTAATCATTTCAAGCAATGAATAAATTAGCCTTGCAGTAGGAAAATAAATGGAAAAATTTCAAAAGCAAGATTTAAATTGATTGTTCAAATCAAGTTTTCTATTTGATAATTTAAAGTGGTTTAGTTTGGATTAACATGTTTAGTCCATGATTTTGCTGTCTATTGAAAGAAGGATGACTCTGAATGAAATTTTACCTGGAACACGTAGTCTGTATTTAACATCGGATGAGAAAGCAGATATACTGCTTGCGGTCTTCCTGTGTAGGGATCTACAAAATAACCAGGGAAGACAGTGGAGACTTCATAATCATGTGATTTGATTTGCTTAGGCTAACTTGAAGCTTTTATTGCTGAAAAGTTTGTAGATGGTTGGCAGGAAATCTTGCACTCATCAGCATTGTTTTCAGCTGTTTACTTTGTGCTCTCTGCTTCCCTCTGTGCCAAGGGAAGGATCCTGTGCCTGTACCATTTGAATACAGTAAAATGTCTGGGGTTTTTTTCAGTCTTCTGTTCACTGGACCCTTCCTGGTTCTTCCTCTTGAGCCCAAGCTGGAAAAGCTTGCCTTGGCCCCAGCACTAACGGCTACTGCAGCACTACCAGCTCACTCAAGCATGGCTGTGGGAGAAGAGTGGCTCTAGAGTGGTCAGAGGCAATTTGCCTGTCTTCTTGATATATAGGACAGCTATCTTCTTGCCTTGGTATTGCTGTTTAGGTTCCTGGTGTTTTTGTGTGTCACTCCCAAGCCAGGTCACGGCTACAATCTTATGAGGCAAGTTCGGACATTTTGCTGGCACATGATAGCAGGACCACGGGCACAGGGCTCCTTGAAGATTGTGGGAAAGCTTATTCTTTGGCTTCATCACACTGGGCATCCAGTACTGCATGCATTGCTCTATGAAACACTTCAGCAAGCAGTGCACATCTAGACATCTAGTCAATTCTCCAGCATTTCTGGCTGCGTATATGTTGGAAAAAGTACACTTAGGGTATATGGCTAACCTCAGGCTTAAACAAAATTTCGGTTTATTAAAGAGATAAAGAATCCTAGGATACAGTGCTGAACGCATGCTCAAGAGATCATTCAATACAAACACTAACACTGGGACAGGTTCCAGTATATGTACCAGCCAGGACTGGTGTGTATTTGATCTTCTGATGAAGGTCATTTTACAAACTTCCCTGCTCTGTTCTGGTGTTGATTAAAATATCAACAGCTACGTTCTCACTTTCAGACTATCTGTGAACTTTCTTTTTCTTCCCCCAGTGGCCATGAAGAACATTTGTCTCCATTGACTTCAACAACCTTTTACATTTTTCTGAAAAATTAAAGTTACGCCTTCTTTTACTTTTCTGTTTTCTGGACTTCACAAATGTGTTTTTTACAACCTTCCCTCATAAGTTTTATTTTCTTTATGTGTTATCACTCTTGTATGCTCCGAAACTGGTGTAACTCACATGCATTATAAACATATTTTATTCTGTGTGACTTCATATCAGGTCTAGAAATTAGTCCTGGAGCCTTTTGGTTTTACTTTGTTTCCAGCAGTGAGTAAAAATTGTTGCTCCCTTGTCACTATTTATGGATCTGTGTAAAATGAGCAGATGATTTCAAAGACATAAATACTCATCACATTTACGATAGCTAAGTGCTCCTCTTACAGCAGTTGTTGTTCGATTTGGGAACATATCAGGAACCCTTGTAAGCTCTGTGAGGGGGGCTCCACTGTGTGCAGGAGGGCTGAGTGGCTGAAATGCTGCCTGCTGCAGGACCCAAGGTGCCTTGTCTGCACAGCGTCAGGAAACTTTCACTGTCTGCCACACTATATTGTCTGGACAGGTTGGCTTTAGTCAATTTATTTTCCATATTTAAAACTTCTTTTTTGCAAAGATCATAATTTTTTTCTCTTGGCAAGCAGTCTAGCAAAGACTGTTAGAATTAAAAGTCTAACCATAGAAGTTTTCAGGATTTTTCTGACAAAACTGTGTGTTGGAGAAGTTTGCAATACAAAAATACGTAGTGTTTTTACTGGTGTTTTTGCAGATTTTTGTAGGGCTTTGGGGAGGGTGGCAGAGGAGAAAATAACTGAAATCTGTACTTACCCTACATGTTTTTGCAGAGCTTTGTGTGTAGAGACTCTGTAGTCCAGCATTTCGATTTAGGTAACACCGGTTGCATGACCAGTAGAGGGAGCCCAGAATCAGAAAATATTGGAGATATTTTTGGCTGAGGAAGTTGGGGTGAGAAGCTTGCTTTGATAATGTACAGGAATTTTGTGATTATATTTGGAAGGATGTGCTGAATGCTACCAACTTATAGTGATTCTGGGAAAGAGCATTTATGAAACGTTGAAATGCCTGATGTCTTTTAAACGATCAAATTGTATTAACTTTTATATTGAAGGCTAATCAGTAATATTTTTCTCTTTCATATGTTGCTGGTTGTTGTAACTTCATATCATCTTTACAGAAAGTAAGTAACTTTTCATTTTTTAAATCTATTTGGAAGTGTGTGGGTGTGGGTATACTGCTTGTATTAAAGACGTACTGCTACAGAGGATGACTCCCATGTATGAATGACTTTTAGAATACCACAATGGTTTAAAGCAATCTCACCCAAAAGATGACAAACAGTATGAAAATTCTGCATCTGAAGGCTGTAAATGGTAAACATATTCCTCGCGTGTAGACTCTGGCAACAAAACCTGCAGCATATTGGTTTAAAATATGTTATGGCTCTAAAAATTCACAGATACCAAGTTAGAAAGTAGAACATTATTGTATCCAATTTGATTTAACTGTATCAAAGTTGAACTGATTTGGAGTGTTTCAAGAACTTAGGTCAAACTGCCATTTTTGACATTAAAAGATACTCAGCCTTATATTTGGCAGTCCTTGGCTGCTGTATTAATGCATGCCAGCAGCTCTGAGCAGAATGAATATGTCCTCAGGCTGTAGGAGAATTTAGAAAGCATGCATTAATTAGTATGGATCCCTCAGAAACTGCTCTATGATTCAGACATCAGTCTACATCATGGGATCTTTGATTGCTGGCTTTTCTAACCACAGTCCCATGTGTTGTGATAGCATGTATTCTAAGCGTTTCCAGCATCCCTTATGGGTAACGTTTGGGAATTTTAATATAGTGTTTTAAGGATGCCTGTGCTGACAGAAGAATAGGCAAGTAGTTGGTTAACATGGGTCAAAATAGCAGTGATAAAGGACACCATGGAATTTCAGTTTGAGCTGCTAGCTTAAAATAAATCCCACCCCACAGTGTCCAGATTATTCTTTCATTTGCAACTTCAGTATGTGTGGTTTGTTTTGTGCTCATTATAGACATACCCAAGTCCAAGAAGGGTGGATATGGCCCTTTGGTTGCGTGCCATATTATTAGGAATTGCAGATATCTGTACGAAACAAGCATAACAGTAGTTAAAGTACTTCTTGGCTCAGTAGCTAATACGGATTTCTTTGTAAGTCAGAGAGTAGTTTCTATTGTCCACTTGCCAGTTGGCTAGACTTTGAAGATTGAGATATCTGCTGTGAGCACAGTAGTGGTCATGAGATATTGCCAAATCCTCTATTTTGGGTTCATTCATCTTGTATCATTTTAATTGGTTAATGATATCTAAAAATAAGTGTGGAGTCCAGAATATCTACATCGGAATAGGAGAAGGTTACAAATCATGCATACAAGCACACACAGTTTTGTTTCTTGTTGATATATTGAGTTTGTCTTCCACTGCAGAGTCAGCAAGTTCTTTCTGTCTTGCAGAGAAAGTCTTAATTTGTGATAATGTTTCACTAAAAAGATCCAAGACTGTGAGAGTCGAAATTGCTTCACGTTATGTATGTGAACATATGGAAGAAATTACACAGCTAGAACTGCTCTATTAAATGCTTTGTGTCTTTGCTTGTCAAACATTAATACAATAAGGGAAATGTGTAAAGAGAAGTATCCTACTTATTCCAAAACTGTTTTAAGTAATCGTTAAACACAATGAAATCTCGTAAGGTTTTCTGTGCTACTGCTAGCAGTATCATTGTATTTCTACCATATTTAGTTTTGTATTCTGTTATAGTATTTTATCAAAACCAGATGTGGAATTAGTTTTATTTGCGGGGGAAAAAAAGAAACAACAAAAACTTGTCAGAATTTTCATATTGCATGATTATATTTAGAATACTCATAAAATAGATATCTGTTGAATATCTGATGTGTTTATCAACAAGCAGCATTTTTACCTGTACTTTTTGATTTTAGATGTAGTAATGTAATACATTAGGTGATCAATAGCAAATAAATTATATTGGACAGGACTTCCTGTCCTGAGGACACTTTATCATTTAATTTTTACCGAAAGAGCAATTACCACACTATCCATCTTGCCATTAAATTAATACATGTACAGTAAAGATGAATTTTGTTGTAACAGAACCATGGAAATCAACAGAAAGCATCATCGTATGAAAGATGACAATTTCAGTGCAGTTTTATTTATAAAAAAAGATCAGTCATGGAATTTTCAACAAAGATTGGATGTTGTGTTATAATATTGCATAACAAAAACCAGTAGTTTCTGATGGACTTTTGAAGCCCTGTTCCCGGTTTATAGTTGAGTATATAATTAATCCTGAAATACTTAGCAACACACTTAATTTAATGCACAGGCATTGTTATACTTAACCAAGTGGAATATATTTACGTGGCTAAAGATAAGCGTGCGTGCAGGCTAGGGACCCCAGGGAAGAAGCACAGTTTCAGATTCAGTCCCTGAGTACACCGTGTACATTAGTCAGTAAATGGGGACAAAGATGTGATAGTACATCTATAAATCTTGTACTTTAATTTTTAAATTAAAATGAAATAAAGCAATTTATTACTACCTTCTTCCCCACCATTTCTTAGATCAACTTTTCAGAATAGTCTAAGTATAGCTAGGGTAGAAACATTTGCTTTCTTTTTCTGACGTAAACATGCATATATTACAAAGACATCGCTGTACAAGTACTTTTTTTTTCTTAATGTGTTGTGTTTCTTTTGAAATAGTCCCTTAACATGCATTCCACAGTGGTATTAGAATTACTACCCTGAGTAGGTCAATCTCTTAATCTCTAAAACAATTCTCATTAGAAAAGATAGTGCTTCATAGAAGGTACAAATGTGCTGGCATTTATGTACAGTAATGCATGCTGACCATGTTAAGCCAGAAGAAGGCTTAACTATATATCACTTTTAATTTTCAATGTGTTCTTCCTGGGGTCTTTATTATTCTTTTGTTGCATTTCATCCTATGGGATGCAGCTGCCCTTGAACTTGGTACTGTTTTGATCATTCATGTGCAGCAGCCACATTGTCTGTAACATCTTAAAAATGAGGCTTCATGGTGTTATTTACAAAGTAATTTCACATAAATATTTGGACTTTGGTTCTCTTAGAATGTGGAGCTGGTTGCTGTATGAAGAAAAGCATAATTATAATTCACAGACTTTTTGCCTCGAGCCTAGGGGACAGATGCATATGATTAAGTTTGAAACTAGCCTGTTATTGTAATGTAGATGTTTTCAGGGTTGAGAGAATTAAAAAAAAAGGGGGGGGGGGGCAGCAAAAAAAAGCCAGGCAAGCATGAGTTTTAAAAAAAATAGACCAAGGGAATAGTTTTACAAGAGGCACTCAATCTTGGACTGCACAATTTTATTTTTCAGTGGAACCTCTCCATTAGCTTGCCTGAATGCAATGCTTCATACTAACACTCGTGTAGGTGATGGAACATTCTTCAAAATCCCTGGGAAGTCGGGACTCTACGCTCTCAAAGTAAGTTTAAATTTTGTATATGGAAAGTACATAGTGCTATTAATCCATTTTATGAATGTCTCAATAGATATAAAGGTAAACAGATTAGATTCTTTGGGGAGGAAATGACCTGATAGTCCTTCTAACTGCTTTCAGATGTCTTTTAAAAGGATTTATAATGAAAGTAAACATTGAATGTTTTATCCTAGAAAGCATATACATGTTCTTGAATGT
This sequence comes from Fregata magnificens, assembly GCA_013389945.1. Taxonomy (NCBI): domain Eukaryota; kingdom Metazoa; phylum Chordata; class Aves; order Suliformes; family Fregatidae; genus Fregata; species Fregata magnificens. The sequence continues at coordinate 32,729 of WAAD01037435.1, forward strand.
GGCATATGGTATAAAAAACATGTAGCTTAGCTAAAATGCTGCTTTTTCAGAGTTGTTCACAGAAGGGCCTTTGTTTTATGAGCAGTGAGCTCAAGAGAATCACTGACTTTCTCATTAAGTAATTGTATTAATGTTTGATTTTTGAATAGCGCAAAATTATTTGCAAGTGTAATATAAATCAGCTTTTAATTTACAGATTGCATCATTGCTTTTGAGAAGGAATATAATTATAGAATTTTGCCTTTATGCTATTTCTGTTCTTTTTCCTCTTTATTTTTCTCTTTTGGTATGTATATCATGGTTTCTGTGGGTGGAAATTTTTTCTTGCTGTACATGGTCAAACTTGGAGGGGCTTCACAATAAGAGTGGAGGAATGTGAGGCAGAGGTGAGAAACAAGAAAGTGAGATTATATGTTTGGTACTCTAAATGTAGTCAATTAAAATTTTGGGCGGGGGGGAAGGATCTTTTGTAATTTATGACAGACTTATTTGATGTGAGGGTTTAAAAAGTACAAAACTATATAGATTTGCCTGCTGCTGATAACTAAAAAGTCTGTATCTGAGATTGAATTAATAGTTTTTCAGAAGCTCTATTTCCTAATTTACTAAAACAAATGCTGTTGTTTTTCTTTAAATCGGGAGATATTCTTGGCACAAATCCAGGTATTCACAATCACTCCCATGCTTGTGAGCTCCAGGTTGCTTCAGCTATTTGAATTCAGGAAACAGGCAAAGGCAGAAAAGAAACATTAAAGGATTTGTGTTTTGCTGCAGCGTTGTGGACACTCAACAGGAAAACTAGGATTTTTAGCAGCCAAACAAGTCTGTTTCTGTTAAAAAAGGACACTCAACAGGAAAACTAGGATTTTTAGCAGCCAAACAAGTCTGTTTCTGTTAAAAAAAAAAAAAAAAAAAAAAGGAAACTTTTACATTTTATTTGACATTTTTTAAAAAAGAGTATGTTATGACTTCACAAAATAGCTTTTTTGCTTTTGCTTTGCAAGTTGTTTCATGAAGGTCTGTTTTTATGTCTTTCTCTGAAGTAACTCACAAGCATATTTTATTTTATTCGGTTTTTTGAAATGTAAGCATGAGAGTACACTGCAGTAATCTATTTTCGGAGATGCAGCAGGATCATGATTGATTTTTTTCTTGTTAATTTTAGTTTTCTTTTTCTTTTTTAACTGTAGAAAGAAGAATCAACATGCCCTACTGATGGAACATTGGATTTAGGATGTGAATCTGAGTTAGATGGCACTGAAATG
>WAAD01037437.1:556-13410 GCA_013389945.1 Fregata magnificens
CCAGCTATCTACTAATATTTGACTTTTATGAAAGGAATAAGGCATCAGTAGAGGAACTTATTTTTTGGAAACCTCAAAACAGCTAATTTTCCCAAGTTTACAAGACATATTGGCAGAATAAAATGGGATGAATTTAACACAAGGAGTATTAGAGAAAGTTGAGCGTTATAATATTTCATAAATTTCATATATTGCATACTTTTAGTAGGATGCATCTTAGATGGATCAAAGATTTGTTCAATGACAATCTCAAAATGAAGTTATTAATGGTAAGTTATAAAGCAGTGTAACTTTTTCCAGCAAAGTCCTCAAGGAATTGATTCTTGGTCCAAAACTGTTAACAGCTTAATTGAACTAGAGAATGGTAAGTTTTGCCCACAGAGCGTGCAGAAGACTCTGCAAAAAGCAGTGGGGTAACAAATTGTGAGAATGACAGAATATGAGTATTGTCTGGCTTTCCTGGCAAAGCAATCACATTAGAAAAAAAAAAAAATCTGAGAACGAGTTACATAGCTGATACAGAAAATATTCCAGGCTCTATTTGGAACAACACTTACAGGCCATCAGGAGGCACTAAGAATCAGTCATAAATAGCAACATCAGTTCTCAGAACAGTGCTGCAGGAAAAAAAAAAGCTCATGTCATAAAACGTGCACCGAGTACCATCCAATAAAAGAAAAAAACCCTCTTGCTGCTTCAACATTGCATTTTTAAGGCTACTGCTCAAATATTGGTCCCAGTTCTGAAGTCCACACGTTAAAGATATGAAAATACTATAGTCTGGAAAACCAGCCTTGCAAGATTTAAAAAACTAAGTTGAGCAACTTAAAGACAGACTCCTGGAGGATTTGGTCTTGAGCAAAGATATTTATAACATGGAGAGAATATATGAAAGCAAAAAAGTTCTGACCAAATTTTCAGAAAACAGTTTTTGGCTCATGATCAAAGTTATCCTGGCCACTGGACTAGGAAGTACAGGACAGTTTGCATTACCTTTGTGCATTTGCAAACATTTTGCAACTCTGCATTAAAAAAATGACTGCAATAAAATAATTTTTTTGCCAATTGTGTGTACGAGTAAAGAAGGAAATATTTGCGCAATTTGACCTCTGAGGGTATACGGTTTCACATTCCTCTGAAGTGCAAGAGACTTGTTGCAGCTGTAGGAAGGTATGAAGGTACTCAGCAGTTAAAAGAACCTGATTATAAGTATGTGAATGATAAAAAGGCAACATTTCCATTTTATTTGGAAAACTGTTATTTGTTCAGGTATCTCTATGCTCCTACAATATCTGACCTCAGCTCAAAAATCACTAAGTTTTTTTGCTCACAGCACTAAACCAAGGCAAATTCCCATTTTACAGAGAAAAAAAGGAGGAGCAGAAGAATAATTTAAAAGATTTCCCATGATGCAGAAGATACAAAAAACAGATCCTCAAATGCCTGGAACCCACTCCAGTGCTCTAATAGTTAGAGAATTCTTTTCTTCCCCAGCCCCAACTTTAACACAATTTGAAGTTATTTATACAGCTCAATATAGCAGCAAAATGTGTGTAACATGTTTTGTATAAGCATTATGTCTCAGTAAAATAAAACCCTCTACAACACTCTGTCCCTAAATTTATGCAGTGAAAAGATCATCTCTCTTTCCCATGACTAGGAGCTGCACTGATTAGTAGATTTACTACATAATAATCAGAACTGATTTCAGGAGGTAAACAGGATAAAAAGGGATAGTAGTAGTCCACATACGGGAAGAATGAAAAGAATGAAAAAAATTCTGGAAGCACCACTGAATTAAAAAACATAATTCAGTATGTGTGAGGATCAAGGGGAATTTGCTTGTATTTTAAGCATTATTGACTAGGGATTCACTTATCACTCTCTTGGTCAGAAATTATTATAAATCTGACTCAAAACCAGAAAACCTAGAAAGGGCAAAGCCCAAATGTAAAAAATGGACCTTCACTCAATGTCCAGTTTGACATTTCCTACATCTGACCTTCAGTAGTGCCAAACAAATCACAAGTCCTCCCAAAACTAACGCATGTGAATGTTTGCATTGCTGAAGGTGCTAAGCATCAGGAAGGCACGAGCCTTCAAAGATCATGCCGACTTTTGTTCATTTAGTTTCTAGCAGTTCTTATCAAGAATAAAAAAATAATTCTCCCCCACCCCAAATCTCAAACAGCTAATGGTCAGAATTCCATGCTTTACCACCACGGCTTTTTTTCCCACAAAAATATAGAAGAGAAAAATATTTAATCAATGCATCACGTATTTAAGACACGTAACCGAATGATGAAATTCTCACTGGCTTCAAGATTTCACCTTGAAGCCACCACCTTTAAAAGCAGAATAGATCATTGTAGGCCCAATTTCTAAGTGTTCACAACTACAGATGCTTGCCAGTACCTCAAAATCCTGAGGTATATGAAGGGCCCCGCTTCTTTATCCCCCTTGAAATACGATCAGAATGAAGTGAAGCCAGACACCCTTTAACAGAAACTTGGAAGGGCATTTAGAGGAGGGGCATTTAGAGGAGGGGCATTTAGAGGAGGGGCATTTAGAGGAGGGGCATTTAGAGGAGGGACATAGCTCAGTTACTTCAAAAAGAATGTATTTCCGCAGCTAATCTAGCAAGAACAGTCACTGGTTTTAAAAATGAACTAGAGCTTACTGAAAACGTTTTTAGTCAATGATTATTCCATGCAATGTTATAAAAATTAGTCCTTTTCAAACACAAATATTAAGAAATGTTGCTAAAACATCCAAATTTCAAAGATTTCAACCACACCTAAAAGCAAACCGTTAACAACAGCTTATCAAAGGTTACATATACCTAATGCTGTTTGGTTTCCCCCACCCCGAAATACTCACCATACACACTGATCATTTCTCCTACTTGTTTTATTCCTTTTCAAAAAGTTCCATTAATCTGTTCAACTTTTGGTCCAGGGCTGAATGGTGCTCTATGAGTCCAGAACTTGATTAGGACTTTTTACCAATGGTGTAAAATACACATGCAAGTTAAGACTCACAACAGTATCTAGGTAGCCAAATACTTTCAAGTATTTAGTTACAGTAAACATTCAATATCAGTCTCTGGGGGTCCTTGACATCACCATTGTATACATATACTCCCTGCATACTTCAGTTCCCCATGAAGATGGTAATGCTGCAAATATGAGTAAAAATATTGCAAGGCCAGCAAAACCAAAATACATGCACACATAAACACTGATTTTGGGCCTGGCATATGACATTGGGCCTGTCCCCCTAGCTTTCTCCATGTCCACAACATGCCATTTCACATCAGTGAGAATTCCAATCCAAATGTGTTTTGGGGGCTGAACATACCTGAGGTTACTACAATACCTTCACCATGATAAACAGGTGTGTTTACATGCTATGGAAATTCAAGTCCTTTTGCATATATAATTAGAACAGATGTGGCTTATGGTAAACAAGGAGAAAACACTGAAACGGAATTTAGAAAAAAACCTCCTCCGAATGGCATTGGAAACTTTCACAACAAAGGTCAAAGTGTTTATAAGGCAAGTCCAGCCAGCATACTACTACCCCTCTAATCCAGAGGGCACAACAGCTCCTACAAAAATTAATGTAGAGACAATTCCATGTGTTACCACCTCAGTTCCCGCTGAACCGCAAATAAAAGTCATAGTTTAAGTCATTCGATATCCAATGCCACCTATGCAGCTAGATGCAATCTGTGGTAGAAATCACAAATTCTGTAAGACTGTTGAAACAGATGCGAAATTTAGCAACAACTTCCTCCAAATTAATAAACAGATGTTTAGAATAGATTACACAGGAAAACAAGTGAATAAAGTTACAAACATTTTTCAGTTTGGAATAACACACTTGCAGGACATTATTGATGGTTAATAAAGTTGTTGATACCACTAATCTTCAGGTTTGTATCTTTGATTTCTAGAAGTAGTGAGATGAATGAGGACAATTTATAACTTTCAAAGCTCTGATTACATATTGGCTGAAGATTCAGTGAGACAGCATGTGTACATTTCTATTCATCCTGGGTTGAAGACCTATTCAATACCCTGGACAGAAATGGAGTTTTTGTTTTAAATAGAATTAGTCTGCATCACAATTCTGAAGCAAGATACTGGTTCCCTGGCAAATTCTACTCTGATACAGTTGTGAAAACAAAACACTACAAATGATGGAATGTGCTAAAATGGTGTTTCATTTACCGCTGCTAAGAGATCTACTGGAAAACTTCAACAGCCTTACATGGAACTTGTTTCCTTCTTTGTGCTCCCCTACAAACTGAAATGGTTCAGCAAAAAATGTTTCTCTATTAAGTACTGAAGTAGTACTTGACAGTAATTAAAACTAGATGATAATTTGGGGTACTTCCATTTCTGAAACTACTTATGTATACTTTGAGCTTAGGTCATTTTCATTACAAATCTTTCTTCTTAACTAGCAAAACACACTAGTGTGTTGTGAGCAGTTCAGGTAGAAGGATCAAACAGTAATGATTAAGCCATCAGAAAAACATAACATATAACGGGGGAGGGGAGGGGGCGGGGGAATCAACTACATAGACTTGTATCAAGTTCAGACTTTTTGCCTTTAACGAGAGATGGTCTAAAGAAAAGTCTAAAATGCAAATACTGCCAAACTGGGGTATGTATCAACTTCTATCCTTATGACTTCAGTCCATCTCCACCATCAAGTAAACAAGGCTTTGAAAGGATAGTCTCTTCTATTAAACTGACTGTAAAATGAAAATAAAATTTACAAAGTCTTTTTAATATCTTTTAAAGACGGAGCAGACCAAGTCATTCACTATTTTCCTCAGTTTAATATTCCAAGTGCCAACTTGCCTTTCAAATTCCATCAAATAATATATTTTCTCATTCATTTTCTTAAGAAAGATTCTGCTCCTGCTTAACATTTCAAACTTGAAACTGTTCCCTGTGAAAATAATAATAGTGTGTTTAAAAATACAAAGTAAAAGATATTTACTTCATAATTAAGAAGGAAAAAAAATCAGTTCTATTTTGGCTAAGCCAGTACAGAGGAAAGAAAAGATGGACAATTAACTCTCTACCACAGTGATAATTCTGAGATAAAATCAGATTGTAACTCACTTCAGGCCCAATGTTCTCTTCAGGTTCATAGGTTACAAATGATTTATAGTCACCATTTTGTACTTAGCATTCTGGCTTTTCCCATATTGGTAAATACTTTATAATGAAAGCATTTTCATGTTTCAGAAATACCTTTGCTAAAATGGCTTAACACAACTCAAATTGCTTTAGATCAAAGGAAATTTAAATAAAATGTCCCTCTGCTTCTTTACAGGAGGTAAAAAAAAAGCTCTGTATATCTGGTGCCTGTATTCCTGTTCTTTCACATTAGAGCTGTAAGTCTCCTCTTTCAGGTCACGTCTTCCACATAAAAGTGCTAAACTAATGCCGCTTAATGACAAATTAATGTCCATGAATAAAAAATACACCTCTAATAGCATAGAGTAATTTGCCATTACAATATCATCATTGGACATGCCCCTGGTTTAATACGATGTATTTAATTCATAACTTAATGAGTGATATATAAAAAGAGAGAGATGAACCCTGCAATTACATTTATGTGAGTCTGTCACCTTATTTGTAAAACCTTAGAGTCATTTACATTCAAATTAGAACAAATGAGTGATTTCACAAAGTGCAGTGATAAATGACCATTGCTGCACAAGACAGAACTGTATTTCCTGTGAAAACATTAACAGTTTCCTATTATTTGTTAAAAATTACAATGCATATTGCCCAGTGTTGTGTGAATAATGACTTTTTTACTGATTAGGTCAGAAGACTAATACGGAGTAAAAATAAATAATTTTTCTTTCATTTTTTCTGATTTTAGCTTGAATTTATCCTCTCAAACTGTTACGGATTCACACTGCCACCTGCTGCCCACGCCTGGGGAGGAAGGGCCCCGACTGCCTCATGTCAACTCCGGTTCACCCATTCGGCCTTTTCGGTTTCATCTCTTGCAATCAAACAAATTTTCCTGCCAGACTGCTAACTGGGCACGTCGCCGAGGACACCAGCAGATAAGGGTAGCTGCACTACCCAATTACAAATAATGCCATTTTTGGGGTTCATGCATCTAAGCTGCCTCAACTGGTAATGAGAATTCAAAGCTAAAGACATTGGAGGGCAGGAGAGATGGGGACATAAAACATTAGTATTGATCAGATGGTAATAAAAACGAAGAACAATTTGGTACACTAAGCATTCTGGGATTCATCAGCCTCTATTTACAGCTTTATAAAAATACTAGAAAGATTCCAGGAGCAGGAATCTTTCAGGGGCTGAGGGACAGAAAGGTCAGGTAAGGAGGCCACGTTGGCTAGAAAGACAACATGAGAACGGCAGGGAGGGGAACAACGAAGTAATACAGCTTCTTTGTTCCTATTTAAAATACACACCAAAGCTGCTCTCCCTTCCTGACAGAAATTGCAAAGAGAAAGAAGATGTAGCAGTATCTGCCTCTTCCCAACTTGTGACCTCTCCTGCAACTCTGATGCAGAAGACCAGCAATGTGTAACCATACCACTAGCAAAGCAGCTGGGGAGCTTTAATCTTGCCAGCAATAGTAAAACTAGACACTCCAGCATCATTTTTTACACATCCATCAGCAGTTCCAATTCAGCTTTGCCAACTACTACTTCATCAGGAAAAGCAGAACACACACCACACACACACAAAGCCAGCAGGTTCCTGACCACAGTTGTACCACTTTCTCTAACAGTTAACACCCCAGGAGCAGAATATCCACTCTCACATCACAGCTAAATAGCAGCAAGTGGATTACAGTAAGAATGGGATTCAAAGTGACTGGGTATACCATTTTTACTTCCCTCACTAACACCAACTGAAAAATGGAGAAAGCCACCAGCATTTTTCTCCTGAGTCCCATTCTAAGTTGGAATCCTCAGTAGTGCATTCACATTTCATATGTATAAATCTGTATCTCTGTAATATGTCTGTATGTTAAAGAGAGAGAGGAGATAAATTCCACAAGTTGTTTTTGAGTTTTGTACAAGAACTTTCCCAATGACTGTCAATAGCTCAATGACTCAACAGCTGACAAAATATGCTCCTTCAAAAAAATAGCAGACTAGCACAGCAACTACTGGTCGCATAACACTGAAAACCAGTGAAATGCAAGACGATATTATTTCTGTCTACTTTATATTCTTGGTATGGGAAGGTCACTCTTTCCACCATGGGATAAAGTTGGTGGACTCAAGTTTGATGGTGGTGGCTTTATAAAACACCACTAATTCTGGGGCGTGGGGGTGGGGGGTGGAGAGTGAGCATGTGTCTACTTAGATTAAAAACTCAGTATTAGTTAAAAAAAAAGGTAAGTCTTGGTTGCTAGATGACCTTTAGATTTTTCTCCAGCAGTTTAATTTGCTCTATATGAAAAACCCAGGAGCTAAAATCCCAACTGAGCTGGTGCTTCTAGCAATACAAAGGTGATGCTCTCAATCTCTGGTGTAAGAATTAATTCATCTCTGAAAGAGTGTATCTTACTGAAAATTGGGATTGTGTTGTTGGCACAGTTCCAAATGGACAAGTTGGGTTTAAGAAAAATAAATAGCTTTGAAGCTCTGTCCCCACCACGTATATAAACCATGTGCACTCCTTTTCATTCCACAGGCAGATTCATTTGTAGCTTCTTCCTTTTAAAAACAGTAACATATTTCAATCTATAAACACATTCACATAGTTTTAAATTAGTAGAAGAAAAGACCCAGATCATTAGGTGCTCATACACCATGAAAAAAATTTGGTTTATAAGCCTAGATTGACCATTAGGGTAGGAAGTTAAAAATCAAATGGCCCCACCCAAGACAATTTGCCTGTTTCAACTATTGATTAAACTAATCTAATTTTTGCATTCCAGGCCTGATCCTGCTCACTGTCTGCTTTTGTATACAAGAATCCAGCGCATACAGTACAGAGGAGGTTCCAAGAAAATCCCAATTTACTGCTGCTGTATAGTGCTGTGTTTTTTCAGGCTCATTTTAATCACTCACCTAAAATGTTCTTGCCAACTTAAACTAGCCCTCCTTAAAGATGCTATGATGCACACCAGTAGCAAGCGGGCAGATATACCTGTGACAGAGTTCTATCCACTGTAATGAAGTTTCTAAAAGGTAACCTAGTACATTTATCATTTAGCAGGAAACTTAATGCAGTTGAAACTAATGGGGTAACTGGCATCAAACTTTTAACTTTCCTTGACACAAAAACATTTATGATTCCAAGAACAATTTTTAACAGTCATGGGAATTTTAATAGCAATCAGGGTCACTGCTTATGTCTACTATACTTGCTGCTCCTAGCTACTAAGAGAATAGGAAATGATTTCCAGCACTGAATACAAGGACTGTCAGCTAACAACATGTCTAATAAGGCTGTATTGAAAATATGCAACTGTCCAACCATTAAACATAACATAAAAGATATCCCAGACTCTGTCTAGTATGTAAACTTAATTTGTTCTTCACAAAATGTGCCTTGATCTGGCAGCAGAAGGTTAAAGTGGTAAATGCTAACAATCGTGCCATGTTCTGCCTCTCAGAAACTAGTAGGTTGCTTTGGACAGTTCTGCAACTTCTAAACCCCTCACTCTACCTATCACCCTATTACCTTGAACATAACTCAGGAGGTATATAGAACTCCACTGACAACAATAATACTGGGCTTCAGAAAAAACAGAAAAATCACTTAGCTTTAAGATATAGACAATCTTATGTCCCAGGTCTCTGAATGCCAGTGGAAATCAACCTCTGGTTTAAAAACTGATTACTAAAGCTATACCCACACAATATTGATTTGATGTTGATCAGTAGAAGGAAATTCCATTAAAAACTCATATTCTCAAAAGCATTCCCTCCTTATTAAGACTCTTTGATTGCTGAAATAATTTGCAGTTTGTGGCTCTCGCTGGTACTGAATACACAAACAGCTGAAGACAAAACTTCTTACATCTACAGTCAGTTATAAAACTCAGACATATTTATGAAACAAACATTTCTATGTTCTGAATAAATCTTAACACATTTATTCTCTTGCATAAGAATAAAGTCGTCATGTACCCTTCAGAAAAACATTTAGCAGCTTTAAAGTACAAAACAGGTCATCACAAACACACTACCAAATACCATGTTCTCTACAGCTCCATTTAAGAAGTTCAGTCTCAGATCTCCATCACATTCAAAGCCTTCAGCTAGCTTTCTCTTGCCTTCTCCAATGTCATAGTAAGACAGTTATGGTCCACTGGAACTCTAAAGGCTAAAACTTTTAAAAGGGAATCAAGACATTCAAGTAACCCGTTCCCATATATTTCAACAAAGTCTACCTGTTGGTTGCAGCTCTCTGCCTTAGCCTCCTTTGAAAAACCTCACCCAACACTTGACAATCCATCTGAGCTGGAAGAGGAACTTGGGAAACAAGAGTCTTAGAGAACTGGATGTGCACTCTGCAAGCAAATGCTGTGTGCGTGATCAAGGACCTTAGGGCAATTCAAGATACACAAAGCTGAACTCTTCAGCTTAGCTTTCCCACACCTATGTAGCAGCAATACAACTAAGAACAATCACGTTGCCTTACCATTTGTTTAGGTTGAGACAGATGTGTGAGATTTCAAGCCTTGTTTCAATGTTTAAAGTACCTGAGAATTATGCAGACATTATGATTGGAGAGATTCATGAATATTCATGTATCTCCAATAAAATACATCAGCATGCTTCAAAAAAGTCCCCCTCTACAAATGAAGCTAAAAACAAAACCCCCAAACAGCAAAGGCTGGGGAGTAATCACAATTCAATATATGACACTGCTGTGGCAGGGGGAGAAATCTGCACAACACAAAGCTAGAATTAAGACCTAAAGTAAGGAATGCTTGGGCATTTCTCTTGTTTGCAAGTAGAGAAAATATGATCTGCAATTCTTTTAAAATAAAAATTAGTAAATTTTCAATCCAAAATGAGAATGAGTTTTCCAATGAGAAAACGGAATCAACATTAGATGTTACAGAACATTTGATAATGTGAGGTTTATAGATGATAAAATGCATTTAGTAAACTAGCAGGGCTGTCAGAAACCTCCATTGTGTCATGCTATCATAAACATCTTAGAGACGGATATTACCTAACTGGGGGCTGGGGGAAAGAATGTTCCTCTCCTTTTCTTCTATCTTTCATTTGATCAAAAACTCTTCATAAAAATGCCATAATCATGATTCAGTGATTCAAACAATTTGTTACAGAAATCTTTTTGAGATTTATCAACAAATTGAAGTGCTCTAAGCTGGTTGGTCTATAAGAAAAAGCATCTGTCTTACAGTCAAAATAACATCCTGTTTATTCTGAGACAACTGAGAGGAAATTCCTTAAAGATCAGCGAATATAAAAGTCAGTGTTGGCTGGAAATGAATCTGCCCCCAGTGCACCGCAAATCAACTTTGACAAGATAAATTAGATGAATTAGATCAGTACAGTCTTCTTTAGAACCTCACAGACTACAAATATGCCTTGGAAGAGATATGTGTATGGGCCACGCCAATTGCATTTGTAGCAAAAAAAAAAAAAAAAATCCTTATTGAAATCCATGGAATAATTACAGGCCCCAGATAAAAGTATCAAGAAGAGATGAAACTGTCTTGAGTTCCAAAAAACTGACGAGCTGGACCATCTAGAGAAAGAGAAGAGCTGGAACAAGCTCTAACAATAAGAGCAGCACTCTTATATGGGAGAAGCCTGGTCCAATCCAAAGACAATCCTAACAAGTTAAAACTCTGTGTCATTATTACACAACAATAACAAATGATAGCTAGATCCCACATACTCTATTTCCTGAATTTATGCTAAACTAAGCTAAGCTTATGATATCTGAACAACTCAAAACAGCAAGAAAGAAATTCACTAGTACAGTAAATGAAAAACTCTGCAGCACTCAGACTCATCAGAAAGAAGAGAAAGGGCAAGCATTATTGTCTTCCCATCATCTGTATCATAGCATGCAGGGTGACGAGACACCCCAGTTACCAGCTGCAGCAAGGATAAGTGGCTTTAAGGAAGCCTTCTTTAACTACTTTGAATTTATTTTTAGGTAGTACTAAAATAGAGCAATAGGTATTTTTAAAATCACCCAATAGTATGTAGAACATAAACAGATATTTGACATATTTAATTTGGACCCTGAAAGTTATCTCAGTCTTTATGTGCAGTACCTTATTGACCTCTGCTGAAAAGGCCTACACAACTACTCAAGGTTGATTACTTGCAGGGACTGCAACTCTGCAGAACAAACAAGACAGATACATTCTTACTGTGATCTATTCATATTGCAAATCTGTCTACAGATATGCCTTGTTGGGGTGAACCTGGTAAAAAAAAAAACCTGTAAAAAGAGTAAAATACAGTTTAGAGCCCAACATGATGTAAGCCACAGATATCCCACAGATGTCCATGCAGATTCAAAACCTTACAATGACAACCTGATTCAAGGTTTACAGAACTACCACTGCTCTCTGCCTCCAAACACATATCCTCCTCCTTATTGCCTACCCTTCATCCTCTACCTTATTCCCTACCTCCATCATTGTAAATCTGGACACTGGGTCCCACTTCCTCTTCATTTTTACACCAGTGTAGCTCCAGTTACCCTACCTTGGCACACAGAGTACGACAGAGCTCTTTCACATCATTTGATTAACTGCATATTGACTGTCACCTCCTCAGAATTTTTACTGCTCTGTTAATTACAGAGTATTTGGCAGCAATGTTTGCTCACTCTGGGGTTTTTTTGGGCGGTGGTGTGGTTTTGTGGGGTTTTTTTGTTTTGGTTTGGGTTTTTTTGGTTTTTGGTCTCTTTTGGTTTTTGGGTTTTGTTTGTTGTTCTGGTTTGGAGTTCTTTTTTCTTTTTGTTTTTTTTTTTTTTTGTTTGTTTGTTTGTTTGGGGGTTTTTTTGTTTGTTTGTTTTTTAAATTCATTAGCTGACTATGGCTTGCACATCAAGGACAAGTTCCAAAGCGCTGCTAATTCTACAGTTGTCTTTCCACTGCAGTGACCTCAGGATCAAAGAGTATTAAGATGGTGCCGAGGGAAGAGCTACAAATACCAAAGGCTACTCAACACAGGTCATGGAAGAAGTTAGTACAAGGACTTACACTGGGCATGTACCTGCTCCTTTCCTACAGTCCTCTCATGTCCCTACCTCACCAGCACCACAATACTCAGCTTCTTCCCTACTCTTTAAAATTTCCCTTAGCTTCTTTGCTGCAATGGTCTCTTTGGCTGAATTTCTGACAAAGAGCATTTAAGCAGCAGAGACATGCTCACACTGACTGATTTGTTAGGGGGGGGCATTAAATACACTGTATGCCTATCAATGTTAGGCTTGTATGTTCTTTCTCGTTACAGTAATCTCTTCCCGTGCCTACCTGACAATTGGTAGGCCAAATGGTTTTGTGGCTTATTTGGCATCTCACATTTCTTATTTCTCAAACCGACCATCTTCCCCAATACATTCCATTTCTATTTTCTCAGAAAAATAAAATTCCTTTTTAGATTCCTGAAAACAAAACTGATAGAAATTGCAGTACTCTACGAGGTCCTTTAACTTTCTAATCAATTTATAATGCACAAATTAATACCACCTTATTGTCCGTACATACATTTTGAAAGCTTCCCTAAGGCTAACACTCAAAGAACAGACTCTTTCTGCATAAGACAGAGCCTTCAAATACGTCCTGAGGCTCTTAACATGAGATCCTGCATGCCT
>WAAD01037440.1:0-19325 GCA_013389945.1 Fregata magnificens
AGCAGACTTCCCTGTGGGTTGGGTCTGGTCGGCAATATATAAGTATCTATACTTATATATATATATGTTTACTTATAATTACATATTATAAGTGCTGTACAATGCAATTGCTCACCACCTGCTGACTGATGCCCAGCCAGTTCCCGAGCAGCGGTTGCCAAGTCCCCCCAGTTTATGTACTGAGCATGACATCATATGGTATGGAATATCCCTTTGGCGAGTTTGGGTCAGCTGTCCTGGCTGTGCCCCCTCCCAGCTTCTTAATGGCAGAGCATGGGAGGCTGGAAAAGTCCTTGACTAGTGTAAGCACTACTTAGCAACAGCTAAAACATCTGTGTGTTATCAACATTATCCTCATACTAAATCCAAAACACAGCACTATACCACCTACTAGGAGGAAAATTAACTCTATCCCAGGCAAAACCAGGACAAATTTGGTTGGTTTGGGGTTTTTTTTGATAGAAGTGCCCTCATTTACTTTTTCATTACAGCATGACTAAGTTGATTTTGGGACTTCTGTAGTAGTAATTTTTGATTTTCAAATATGATGACAGTCATTGCTAAATGCGTTCTGTAGGTTACCAGTGGTGTGGAAGCCTTGGGTAATTGGTCAGTAGCTCCCCTGCAGATAACACAGGTGACCATAACCACAGGGGTCTTTGAAGACAGCATATTCTGGCACCTTCTGGCCATCATACTTGCCCTGCTACGTTGCACTACCTGTAACTTATCAGGTAACTGGATGAACTGGATATACTCCCAGAGCTCATTTCTACCTAAACAACATGCAGTCCATATGATACCTTGCTACTGCATGGTGGTCCATGAGAAGAAATTTTGGGAACCATTACTTTATGAAAATGAACATCCGTGTCATCTGCATTATAGTGTAGAGGAAAATATTCCAGATGACTTCTCCAAAAATTTTTGTTTATCCTAAATAAACAAATGGTATTCTAGGCAATGTAATAGAATAAGTATAGCCAAGCAGGATTTTTCTTTGTGTGACCACAACTAGTAACTGATGTGTGCTTATGAGTTTTCAGTGAGAAAATACTTAGAATTACTTAAGGACACTAATTTGCAGCTGCAAAATTCAGTCAGTGTTGGGAACCCCAATAGTCCCAAGCAAGTAATAGAAACATATTGAAAGCGACAATGGAAAATTAATTAGACATTTTTACATAATGGTCAAAGAGTGCATTCCCTCATTCAATGCAGCCTTCGCATGCCTACTGAATTTTAAGAAGACCAGACTGTATTCTGTATTATATTCAGCTGCAGTAACAAAGAAATGAATGAGCCTGTTTTCTCCACTGTCTTCCTATAAATTTGTCCTCAACTAGCCCCCTTTCACATGAATTATTATTAATTTCCTTTTTTTTTTACTTTCAATGATAAAAAAAACATAGAGGCCCATAGAGAAAGTGAAAAGAATAAATTAAAAACCAGACAATTAGAAGTGGCCTGACACTGTTTAGATTTCTCATTAAAGCTCCATATTGTTTAGCTAGTTGTGACATACACTCATTTTTGCCAGCCTCTTGACATGAAACCTGTGGTTGGCACTAGATGCAATCAGGCCAGGAAAAATACTAGTTGTGGAGCAGTGTCAATCATCTGATATGCAATGCATTTCCAGAAAACACAATCTCACTTTTATTCATCCCATAATCAATTAAAAAGATTGAAAAGTGTCAAAAAGAGTTTTTTTCAAATATCACTATAAAATAAAATTTAAAAGAAGATGAAAACAAGAGAAGTAGGCTGACTAGAGTCAGAGGATGAAAAAATGGCTGAGCAGCTCAATGTTAGCTGCATCCAGAAGCATTGCTTTCTGGGAAGGAGACAGACTATAAAAGAGCTTTTTTTCTGTAGAAAGAAATCTAGAGAAAGCAGGAGCTGCTTCAGGAACATTTTTTCACACAGGGCTTCGGCAAGGTTTGAGAGTGGAAGTCCCAGAGGAGAAAGAGGCAGGTGGAAAAGGGAGATGGCTGCAGAACAGACACAGTAGGGTACGTGGCAGGAGAAACAAGGAAGATGAGCAAATATAGTAAGTAAACATGGGGGAGTGCAGATTAAATTGGTTGAATTTGGAGCAGAAACCCACTTTTCTCTGTGTGATTCGCCAGCTGGAGTCTATGGGAATGGAAATGGGAATACGGCGGTTGAAGATTTAGGCCTCTGGAAATTGCAAAAGGTATAAGTCTTCTCAGCAGCCAAGGAGAAGACCTGCGATCAGTCTAAGTAAGGTATCACTGTTCTCTAAAGAGGAGAGAATACTTTTAGCAGCTGCATGGAAGACTTGGCATTTTTATTGTTTTGGGTTTGGTTTTGCTATTAGACAGTAACTTGTCCTTAATAAGTTTGAGAGGAAAAATAAGAACTTATTATATTCAGATGCTGGAAGTTTTAGCACTTTTTCCCACAGCTGCAATGTGCACTTGCAAATGCACGTGCTCCACTTCTTCTAAAGGGTTCCAGAGTTGTAAAAAAAAACCAAACAAAACAACCCAACAAACAAAACAAAGTTATTCTGTTGCAGTAATAAGGGAATGTTCAGCTGAACTGTGGTATGATCCTATGTAATATTCAGACTGATGTCATTTGCCATAGGTCTCTAGTAGTTAATAAAACAAAAATGAATGCTAAAAACGACTGCTGTCTTATGCCTGAGGCTTGTTATTAATTTTATCACACTGTTGAAAAATTTGGACCTCGTTTCAGGGATCGGTTGACAAATGTGATTGTGGCTCTTGGGGAAGAAAATGGTGTTAAAATTTTCAGATTTAGGACATAAATAATAATTTATTAAAGGGGTTCTTTTTTGTGTCCTCTAGCATCTGTGATACTCTGACAGGTTGGGGTGCATTTCTAAAAACCTTTAACAGTGGTCTGAGTCAGCTTCAACCAAATTTAGTGAAGGAACCCTGACTACCATGTTTTTGGAAGTGCTAAAAATCTACAGGCTGATCTAGTAAATTAGAGGAATGATTCCTGTAAAAAGAAAATACACATAAAATCTTAAATACTTCAGAATCTAAAAAGATTTTTTAAAAAATATGTTTGATGTTTAATGTTACTTCTCAAAGGCATACCACTTTGCAAAAGGGACCAAAATATTTTTAAATTGGATTTCTTGTATACATTAATAATGAGATCTATCTGTGACAGCTGACAGGAGGTTTTATATTTTAAGAGTTCACGGAGAGTTCAATCACATATTTTGGATACAGAATACATTGTCTGCATAGTTAATGATTTGAAGAAAAGAATGGTTGCCAAATCATGTAAGCAGTGTTTCGAGTCAATATTTCCATAAGAAAGGCTGCTCAAATCAGTCAATAGCTCACAAAATCAAGTTTGAAAATTTTAATTTTAATCCCATTTCTCTGGATAAGTATCAACATGTCAGAGTGATAGAGCTAGATGGATTTCAAGTTTCAAAACAACAGGGTTATCTAAATGTATGGTCCTTTGCTATCCAAGGTAATGACAGCTTCATTGCTAATTTTGGGATGAACAGGATCTCACCCTTCCCAAGCAGGGCTTTACAATGGGAAGTGCTGAATAACAGGAGTTGAAATATTCTTAATTGGGAAAAAGATCTCTCTTAAGAGATTAAAACTGAGTCACAAAGGACGAGAGTGTTACTGAAGGCTTTTTTGTATTAGTGAAGAGTTCATTTACTTAAAACTCAATTCCAGGTATCTTGTAACTGTTTTGCTGGTTAGCTGATTATACACACAAAAATGTTCTAGGAAAGGTTTTAACACAATAGTCCAACTTATGTAGAATACCCAACTTCCTTCTGTTTCATTGCTAGCAGTGGTCTTATTCCACCTATTGTGGGTAAATGGCTGTCTTTCAGGCTCACTTGTTAATATTGTTCCATGTTGCTGGAAACACTTAGATTTTCATTGATCAGGACTGCTCGTACAAAAGAAACTGAGAAAGAGAAAATGAAAGAAAGAGGGACATTGCATGAGAGTCAGGAAGCTGTCTTAGAAAAAAGGCATGTAACCTTGTGAATAATTAAATAAATGAAACATAAAAGTTTATAAGCAATCATACGTATGAAATTTTCCAGAAATGTGGGCAGTACAAATTTGAACTTCCTCAGGCCAAAAAAAGTGGCTGAATTGAGAACAGAATATGTGAGTGTCTTTTCCACTCCTGATGCCATCCTGGAAACAAAAGCTTTCTTGCTCTTGCCTGTTTACTATGCTCAAAACTTAAATGTTTTTATGTATTTCAGTGCTTGAAATTTACTTAAAATCATGTTTTTGCTTGAGGTTTTTTTGTTTGTTCCAAAAGACACACTTTATCTTTCAGTTTTTAACAAGACAAGCAAACAAACAGAAAACCAGGTATTTGCACAGCCATAAGTTACAAGATGCCATCTAAATTATCATAAAGTATTGTCCCAAATAAGCAATATTTTGTCATTCTGTCAGCTCTTGAGATTGTCATTTGACTGCTTCTTGACTGTAGTCCATAATTCTTTCAAAGGTATGGCTTTAAGGAATTTGAAGAATGAGATATATTTCTTTATGTGTCTTGGATTGGGATAGTCTGGTGTTCTGCCCAATGTTACATTTCCAAATTATGTATATTATTATGTCATGATGTCCTGGTTTCAGCTGGGATAGAGTTAATTTTCTTCCTAGTAGCTGGTACAGTGCTGTGTTTTGGATTTAGTATGAGAATAATGTTGATAACACACTGATGTTTTAGTTGTTGCTAAGTAGCGCTTGCACTAAGTCAAGGTCTTTTCAGCTTCTCATGCTCTACTGACTGAGAAGGCTGGAGATGCACAAGAAGCTGGGAGGCGGCACAGCCAGGACGGCTGACCCAAACTGGCCAAAGGGATACTCCATACCATATGACATCATGCTCAGTACATAAACTAGGGAAAAGCTGGCCAGGGGGGCCGCTGCTCAGGGACTGGCTGGGCATCGGTCGGTTGGTGGTGAGCAATTGTTTTTCATTTGCATCCCTTTTCTTTCTTGGGGATTATTTCTCTCTTTTTTTGTTATTTTCCTTTTCGTTATAATTATTATTACTATATTTTATTTCAATTATTAAACTGTTCTTATCTCAACCCTTAAGCGCTGTCACTTTTACTCTTCCAATTCTCTCCCCATCCCACTGGGAGGTGAGGGGGTGAGCGAGTGGCTGTGTGGTGCTTAGTTGCCAGCTGGGATTAAACCACAACACATGACAAGTGATGTAGTAGAAGATCTGACTATTAACATCACACTATGGAGCACCAAAAATCACCATGCATTGAACTATCTTAGAACAGCATCTACCACTGTAAGTGTGAAGGCTTGTGTTTCCATTTTATCACAGAGAATTTAAGAAATAGTGAAACACTTTGTTGACCAACAGTCTGGTATAGAAGTAAGAACAGGACAAGATCTCCCTGTTCCAGTCTTCTGCTTCAGTTACTGTCTTTCCTGATGCTGAAAAAAACTCTGCCTGCAGTATCTTGAAACAGAGACGTGCTTAGTAAGGCAGAAAAGAGTGAAAAGCATGTTTCTGTGACCTTTTGGCAAAGAACAGCCTCCTAGTTATGCCTGGGAAGTACATTCCTCCAGTGAAACACTGACATTTTCTTTGGCTCACTGGGCTTTTCTTAAGAAAACTGGTTGCAAGTCCCTACTCTTGTAGGACACAGTCCAGAAGTTTGCCTGCTGTGAAGGACGCTTGAGGTTTTGTTTAATAATACTGTATTGTCAAGGCATTATACTGATCCAAATTGTGAAGTAAATACAAAATTGGATTTACTGTTCAGATCAATAACAAATCAGACTGGTACACTAGAGAGTTGTAATATGATTTTAGAAAAAAAAACAGAATGCAGACACATGAAAAGAAGGGAATTGTCACACTAATATAAGATATTTGAGACAGGAAAGTCACAGTCACAGCTAATTTTAAGTGGGTATATTTAAATCTTCCATATGTTTAATATGACCTTGTAGTTTGAATTTCTTCTCTCTCCTAAACACTAAAATATTATATTTTCAGTGCTAAATTGGCTAAATATGCATAGTAGTATTACCATAACATTTTCTGTCTTCAGTTAAAACTTTATAGATTTTTGCTAATTAATTTGCAGCTGTTCCTTATGTGAAATAATAATATACCTATGTATTGTTATGGTAGTATCTTAAAGCTCTGAAAAGAAATGGACAAGTATTACTCCTGATGCTGTGATGAAAGTTCTAAAATCTGTAATCTGATGTGATCTGTAATCTGCAATCTGAAAGTATGAAGAAAGTTTCTCTGTGAAAGAAAGAATGCTACCTACGTCATACTAGACAGTAATATGATGCAATAGAAACAGATTTGTGTGATGAAACAGTGAGCGCTGAGAACTTGGCATCCAGAGTATATCTACTCTCACAGTTTCAAATAAACTCTCATCTGGCTCCTTGGACTGAACACCTACCTATTAACAACTGCTCTGCACCAAGTGCACACCTGCAGCATATCTTCCAGTTTAGCTTCACCCCCAAATAATCCAGTTTGCACACTTAAAGAGGGCTTCACATATTAACCAGAACATAGTAAGTGGGGACAATTGAAAGATTTGCTTCAGAAGTGCAGTCCTGAGCCAAATTAAAATGCTAACACAGGGGCGCTTCTGTTGTAGCCACAAGGGCAAGGACACAGTAACACACTGAGGGGAGGGATGTCTGTTGACATAGTGCACGGAATTGCAAAGCTAGGGTTAGAAGGGATCTCAAATTCACTTAATGCATTTCCATGAGGATCAATCACATATATGTCATTCCTAATGAATGTCTAATCTGTTCTCAAGAACTTCCAAAGATAATGACACTACAATCCCTCTAGTAAAAAAAAAAAAAATTATGTGTTTACCATTATCATTAGGGCTCTGTTTGAAGACTGACCGCTCTTAACCTGAACACTTGCACTGTTTTCTGTTGCCAGCTGTTCGTTCCACGTCTCTCAGGAGTTTCTGCTGCAAGGATGATTCAGCTGCTTGTGCAAAGTCCACTAAACTGCTGTGAATTATCAAGGAAATCTGAAGTTGACCTGGATTTGTAGCTTTATAAGTGGCTGGGTCATTCCTACAACAGGAATGAGATTTCTGAGAGGGAAGAGAAAGCCCAGCTGAGGAGAAGAGTCACCGCAGTCAGCCCTGTGCAAGCTGTCTCTGTTCATCCATCAGAAACCTCTGTCTCCCTTGCTGTATGTTCAGTCCATTACTCCTTACCCTGTTCCTGTAGAAAGGGAAATTAGTTCACTAGCTTTGTTTTAGGAAGGCCCAACTATTGTGATAAAAGGTAAGAGATGTTTGGAAGGGCTATGATGGCTTATGTTTCAGGGTTTAAACCAACCACTGCTAGGAATCAGGCTAGGACTTACATAGGGCCATGTTATCCTGAGTGTTTTCAAATGATGGATTTCTTCCACCTTTTTTTTTCCTGAAATACCCTTTGTGATGGAGGCTGAGCCTGATGTCACTTGGAGTAGCAATGCCTCTTTTACCACTTTTCTTATTCTTGCAAATGAGTTTGCAGGAGAGAAACCTTTTGTGGGGCCTGAGGACATCCTTGCCGTTCCAAGTTCTGAAGTCCCTGTACTCAGACCCCTCTCATGGGTATGTGGGGTTGCTGTCCCCATTTGGTCCTAAGTGCATGACTCAAAATATAACTGGCCAAAAGGTCCCGATAAACTTCTGTCATTCAAAACTAAAATATTTTTTCACCAAATTCTGGTGTAGAAATGAACTTTATTCAGGTAAAGATGCCTGGGTGAACACAAAATTAAATTATTTCTAACCAGGTCCAACATCTGGTAAAAATAAATGAAACAAGCCAGCCTCCATATACCATCCAAACACCTACTGAGAATCAAAGCGAAGTCTCTTTAGCTGGCATTCAGTATGAATGACATTTATTTCACACTAATTTTTTCTTGTGTCCTGTGTAAAGCTCAAGTTTTCTTATTACTACATTCTGAATAAATCATTTGACATTTGAAGAATTGATGTGTGAAACTCCAGCTCATGAAAACTTCAAACAGTAAATAATGGAAGTACACTACGACATACTTTCTCCTGAATTCTTTGTGTGTTGTCCACCATTTTTGGCGTACATTTTGGGGAGGGGGGGGAGGGATGTCACATTTTCAAGACTTTTGACACACCTTAAGAGTCTCCAGGAGCTCTTCCATGAGAAAAGTGATTGTCATGTCCTGGATTGCTTAAAAATGCTTCTTTTCCTGATACTCTTTCATCCAGCACTAGAAGGATGGTCTGCTGTTGAAAGGCATGCAGCTGATATTAACAAGTGCTGTACAGCTAAACATCATGACAACCATCAGGTTGCATTAGCATTCAGAAGCTAGGAATCAATTCCAGTATATCACTTTCCTCACTCAAACTGAGCTTAACACTTAGCCTTTTCTTTGAACATTTGCATCTGAAAAATATTTTGATCACATTGAAACCATTTTGCAGATTGATAAATGAATAGCAACTCTTTGTGCTATTATTCTGGGGTTGACTCTTTTTCCTTCAAACCCTTAAGATTTCAGTGCATCAGGTATGGCTAACATCTATTATTTCACAATTCCATTGAAAAAAATATTTACTTCCCAGGGCACATCTAATTTCACAGTGTTTTTGGCAAAGTCCTCTGGTTTAGACATAGCATTTGATATCAGAAAGGTTCTTTCTTCTAATACAGCTTACACCACCTCCCTGCAAAGCATAAACTAAACCAAGAAAAGCATGCTTTTATCAGCACAGAGACATCTACAGTGGGGGTTTTGCCAGCATAGCTATTGTGATTAGAGGGTGTACTGGTTATTCTTATCTCCCACGTCCTAGCCGTGATGGGTATACTGGCAAAATTAAGTCCCTGTTGAGTCATGGCCTAACAAGTTATCGAGTTGTCAAGATGATAAAAGCAATAGTCACAGCTAAGTTTTTCTATTTGCTAGATTTCATACATGTGAGAGGATCTTCTGTCACATTGGTAAGAGGAAAGCAATCCACAGACTTGAAAACAGAAAGGAAAAATCACTCTCAAGAGGTGTATTTCTCAAACGGATGGATATTAAGCTTAGTATTTGCTAATTGGTTCTTGTGCTGCTCTCCTGCATTATTTCCAGCAGTTACTTTACTAGGCTACTCCTTTATGTGCATATTGGGTAGAGACTATTAGCTGCTATTTCAGGCTCCTAGTTTTTTTCAGAAGTGCAACCTCTGTAAACATTATCACAGCCTTGGGACTGTGTAAGCAGCTGGATGTCTTTATAAATAAATAAATAGCCTAAATTAATAAAAATAAATAAATTAACTAAATATTCACTGCTAACAGAGTCATTATTAGCTTAGCCAGATTGTGTGCCCTTAGTGGCTTAACTCTGGCCGACCCCAACAGATGAGGGTTGGTAAAAAAAAGGGAAAAGAAAATAATTGCTTTGCTGATTTCCAAGCTAAATAATTATCTAAAAAACCCACAGCTGTAGGTTTCCCCTATGAGGGAGACAGGGATGGCCAGGAGAAAAGGACCTATTAATTAATCAGGAAGAAAGACTTTGAGAGACAAAAACATTGTGGGCAATAAAATGTGCCGACTCTTTTAGTTCTACTTCATAAAGCATTTATGACATAAGAAAGAAGAAACAAAAAAATCTTTCTTCACAATGCCATGTCTTCCAATTTGCTGGGAAAAAAACCTCCACACTTAAAGCACGGTTTTCCAGATAAAATCAGAGTGTGTATGTGGTTCGGCTTAACACAGCCAGCTTCCATACTCCCTGGATTGTTAGCACTGTAAATCAAATGTTATTCTGGAGATATTAGAAATATGTTTGATTATGCACTAAACGCTGAGACTTGCAACAGCTGCTTTTAGCTACCAGCACAGCAAAAGTATTAGCAAAAAGCTGCCATTCTTCATCAATTACAACAGGGAATGGCAGTATTGCTTTTGTGGACATGGCTGCTTCTGACAGCTGAGAGAGAAATATATATATGTTCAGTGTGATGTCTGGAATGCAAAACAGGAGAAAAGTGTGCTTCCCTGATTGTGTCTAGTATTCCAGATATTGATGGAGCCAGCAAGCTTGTGTTATTATCAGGGCTGCACAGCCATGAATACATAAACTGGAAACTGGCTTTTCCAAGTAAAATATGCTTTCCTCACATTACTTTAGTGGGAGTCAGCTTCAGGAGTATATCTTCAAAACATATTATTGGTAATTTCTTCTATAAAAGATAAGCCCCCAAAGGGCAATGTCAGCATCTCTCTTTACAGATGCACATGTTCTCCCAGTACTGGAGCTTTGCTAAAACTGCCAGTGGCAGGTCAGGGGAATATTTATTGAGTCAGGGGATCTCCTGACCTGAATTGCAATGTAGTGCTGCAGTGAGTCATAAATTCACTTTTCCTTTTTTTTTTCCCCCCTAAAAAAAGAAAACATAAGAAAGGTAGGTGTTCATTAGGTTCTTACTTGAATTCTGAAAAGAAGATGGAGGTTGTTCGGGTTGCCAAGGTGCTATTCTGGGAAGAGTTTAGGAAGAATATTGTGCAAAGTAGTGAGTTTCTATGCCAGCAGGTATACCCCTCCTTCCTTCCACCCATATAAAAAATGTTTGCACAATTGTGTGATTTCTTTCAAAAGTACTAGGCACCAAGAACTCCCAGCAGAGTGACAAAACCACAAAATCATGTATGTGGTAGGGGAGAGGTTGTACAGCAAAATGATGACAGCTCTTTTAACTCTACAAGAAAACCATGTTTGGGGGAAAAAAAAGAAAAGAAAAAGAAAGCTTATGACAGAAGATCTTCTATTCAATCTTTACTCACCATGAGTAGACGCGGCTACCTTGATAGTCCTTTACAAAAAGTAAATTCTGTGAAAATTTGCATACAATGTTCCTTATTAATTTCCTACTAACAAAAGACAGGGAAAAAATGTGCAGAAGACAAATGGTGAAATCACAGCCCTGGACTTCAAAAGAGGAGACCTGAGCTTGTTCAGGAATCTGATTGGCAGGATCTCATAGGAGCATCCAAAGAGGTTGTGGGATCTCTGTCATTGAAGATATTAAAAATTTGGCTGGACAAGGGCCTGAGCGACCTGCTCTGACTGAACCTCTGATCTACGCGGAGCGGAGGGAGTCTCCAGCCAGAGCCTGTGGAACACTTACAACTTGCTGAAGTCCTGCTCTCACTTGCAGTATCCCTTCCCTTCTCAATTACCCCCGAACTTCATTGCTCCCATCCAGCCCTCTCTTGCCTCTTCAAAGCCTCAAAGCAGGTCCCCCTCACTTCCTGTAGAAAACAATGCACTGCCACTACTTAACTGAATTTTGGCATTTATTACCAAACTTAATGGGATTTGCAAGCCTAGTGAAAGCCGATCTTAACGAGAAAAGACTTGACATATCGCCATCTCCTTTTTTCTTCGTCTTTGCAATTTTATTGACTATACATTATTCTTGCAGAAATCATGTCTAAATAAGTCTGTTGTCTTATTCTCCTAGCCTTGAATCCTCTCATTTTCCTCTACAGTGAAATAACCAATTTATCTAGTCCCAGTTGAGTTTTGTGAATTCTTGGTCATGCCCTTCAGTTCAACAAGCTAAACATAAGAAATTAAGATTTTCTGCTTGGGTTTTTTGGAAGCCAACAATAGCTCCATGGCCAGCAAGGTACCCCAACTACACTTTGGTGATGGAAAAACTTATTTCCAGGCTGAAAGAGTACAAAAGTTCAATATTTTAGTCTTTTAAGAAAAAATCAAGGGGAAAAAATCAATAAATTAAATAGTCTTTTTTGAAATTGGGGATGGTCTGAAGTTTGGAGTAATTTTTTTCACAATTTTTGACTGGTCATTCAAAAGCGATTTGAAAATATCAAATGGGGTGTATTAGAAAATTTTGAAATGTCTTTCTAGTACTTTTTGAATAGCAAGAGATTTAATTAAGACTGCTCTTCTTTCAGAGATTCTTTTGATTTTGGAAAAGTAGCATTTTTACTAATGAAAGTCTGTCAGAAAAAGTCAAACCCTTATTTCATAAACATTCTCATTATGGTATAAACTCAGGCTTCTTATGGTTCCCTCCAGTCATTCTAATATAAGCTATGAGGCTTTTTTAGTGCTATTTTAGTCAGTTTGGCCAACAAGTTAGAGATCTTGGGTCCCATTCTATTTGCAGTTATTGCTGGATTGCCTTTGGACTTCAGCCAGAGTAAAATTCAGGCCAGTATGCTTGCTGTAATTAAAACAGCTATTTACAATATGTTAGTCCTCAATATCATCTGTATTATTTTAAAGAAAATATAATCTTAATTAAAATTCCATACTGTTTTCTTGAGCCGTGTGAATGGTTTATAGCATTATTTTTCTTTTCTTTCTAAAACATAAATAACTACTTAAGCACATCATTCCCTTTTTCTGCATTTTGTAATGCCTTACATCAAATATTTGTCGATTGCACACCAAAAATTAAAAATATAAGTCTTTTTAAATGCTGACTATCATATAAGGTATTTCCAAACAACAAAAAATATTGTACTTTTTGTTCATGTAATTACCCCATGTAGTAATGTAAGTACATATTTTAATTAAAATGTCATGAGCTATAGTAAATGTGATCCTCCATCACTACCTTTGTGCATTAAAGATTTTCAGCTGTAGCGCCCTGTATTATTGCCTGAAAAAAAATAATTAGATTTTAGAATCTACTTTTAGGAGCATATTGGTTTTATGCTTTGCAATAAAATAAAAAGCTTGTTAGATACAATGGGCAATGCTTGATAATACTAAAAGGATGAGAAACCAATTTCAGAAAACCTGTTTAGAACATTAGGTATGTATTTAAGTTAGTAAATGACTGGAGGCACATTAAAAATCATGCCTGACCTCTCATAAAAATATAAGCTTTACATATTATCTGTTTGTTGTAAAAGATCTGACAGATGAATTAATACAGTTGAAACTGCTACCACTGTGAAATGGATTATTTTTCATATCCAGTGCCTGCTATTTATCA
Organism: Fregata magnificens; assembly: GCA_013389945.1. NCBI lineage: Eukaryota > Metazoa > Chordata > Aves > Suliformes > Fregatidae > Fregata > Fregata magnificens. Next base: position 13,052 of record WAAD01037440.1, read on the forward strand.
GGCTAAAATATGACTTTGAATGTCTGCCTTAATAAAACTTAGTTTATAAATCAGCATTTCTTCTTTCTTTTGTGTAATAAGGTTGAATTACCTGGAGAATGTACCTAAGAATATCTAAACTGATACTTTTAGACAACTACGACTTGGTCTGTGAAGGGATCGTCAGGCACCTAGGTTGACAGCAGACTTTTCAGGCAGGCTAATGGCCACTGTCTGCTTCCTTCACCTTGCAATGTCACATTTTTGCATGAGAACTTAGACACAGATATGGGTTCAGCTGTGGTATTTCACATGACTACCTGTCCATCACTGGGACATGCAGACCAGTGCTACCAGGGTCCCCATGCCCAGCCCCTGGCTGCAAAGCGAGCTGCAGGTGCCTTGCATGAGTGTAGGTGCCTACATGGTAGAAGTCTAATAATAGGTGACATGAACCCCACTGTAAGTATTGCCATGAAAGCACTCATTCTGGCTTTCATGACTTTCATTCTGACTCTTTCAGCAAATCTTTGTTTTGGTAAATAATTTCTGGTTTGGAGGAAGCTGCTGCTGGTGGTGGTGTAGCAGGAGCTGCTTACTGGTCATAGTGGTTTTGGAAAGAAGGAGAGATGGTCACTGCTCTGTAAAAAGTATATTGACTGGTTTTAAGCTGCTGTTGCTGGGGCTTAGGAAACAAATGATGGAATAGGGGATGAGCTCCAAAATCCATTCTCAGCCACAGTAGCCTTACTTTGAATATGCAAAACCAAATAAACACGTTTACTGCTGTATCTGTTGTTTCAGTCTCCTGAGACACAGTATGGATTAAATTTATGAAAAATTACCAACTTTGCTTATTAAACAACCCCCCCACTAACACTTTTAGTACCTCACTTGCCAACATCTTACGTATATGTGAATACTTACGTCATAACAAGAAAAATTAAGGTTGCTTGAATATCTTAATCGAGCATTTCTTACCTCAACCTGTTGGAACTTAAGAGAAGCCGATGAATATACTGAGTCAGTAGTTCTTGATTTGTGTTAATTTAGTATACTTTGTAAAACTTCTCTTATTCTGAAGTGTTACCAATGTATGCATTCAGTCATGAATCATAGAATGGTTTGGGTTGGAAGGGACCTTAAAGATCATCTAGTTCCAACCCCCCTGCCATGGCCAGGGCTATCTTCCACTAGACCAGGTTGCTCAAAGCCCCATCCAACCTGGCCTTGAACATTTCCAGGGATGGGGCATCCACAACTTCTCTGGGCAACCTGTTCCAGTGCCTCACCACCCTCACAGTAAAGAATTTCTTACTTACATCTAATGTATATCTACCCTCTTTCAGCTTAAAGCCATTATCCCTCATCCTATCACTACAGGCCCTGATAAAGAGTCCCTCCCCATCTTTCCTGTAGGCCCCTTTAGTACTGAAAGGGTACTATAAGGTCTCCCCAGAGCCTTCTCTTCTCTAGGCTAAACAACCCCAACTCTCTCAGCCTTTCCTCATATGGGAGGTGCTCCCTGATCATCTTTGTAGCCCTCCTCTGGACCCGCTGGAGCAGGTCTGTGTCTTTCTTGTGCTGGGCACCCCAGAGTTGAACACAGTACTCCAGGTGGGGTCTCACAAGAGTAGAACAGAGGGGGAGAATCACCTCCCTCGACCTGCTGGCGACGCTTCTTTTGATGCAGCCCAGGATACAGTTGGCTTTCTGGGCTGCGAGTGCACATTGCTGGCTCATATTCAGGTTTTCATCCACCAATACCCCCAGGTCCTTCTCCTCAGGGCTGCTCTCAATCCACTCATCTCCCAGCCTGTATCAATGTTTGGGATTGCCCTGACCCACGTGTAGGATGTTGCACTTGGCCTTGTTGAACTTCATGAGGTTCACACAGGCCCACCTCTCTAGCCTGTCAAGGTCCCTCTGGGTGGCATCCCTTCCCTCTAGAGTATCAACCATACCACTCAGCTTGGTGTCATCCACAAACTTGCTGAGAGTGCACTCAATCTCACTGTCCATGTTCCTGACAAAGATGTTAAATAATACTGGTGCCAATACGGATCCCTGAGGGCACTGCTTGTCACTGGTCTCCCTCCACCTGGACATCAAGCCATTGACCGCAGCTCTTTGAGTGTGACCATCCAACCAGTTCCTTATCCAGCAAGTGGCCCACCCGTCAAACCCATGTCTCTGCATTTTAGAGACAACGATGTTTCGTGGGACAGTATCAAAATCAATTACAATTGTTGGGTTTGGGGTGGTTTTTTCTGTTTTATTTCACCTGGAGGAAATATATTTATGAATTCCACTAATTCAGTGTCATGCTGAAGTATCTTATTCCTTGCATATGACCTTTTGTTGTGGATTATCTTTTACTGCAGATCTGAATAGAATTTAAATACTCTACCACGTAGAGGTAAAAAGGTAGGCATAATGAGATAAAATAGAAATAGGTTTTTAACTATTAAATACAGATCATCTTTCCTTCTTGGTCTCTTTTATAACAATAACAATGAAATGTCATTCAACCATAAGGAGTCAAAATCAGATTTATTCTAGGTATTGATTTGATATAGTAAAATAGTAAATAAATGAGTTGGTATTTTATCTATAATTCTACAAATGAATGAATAAATCACACTGTTTATATGAAGGTTAAAAGTTCTTAAAGTATATATAAGTTTTCCATAAGAAAAAGACTGCAACATTTTTTTCACAAGGTTTATGAGAGCTAAATCTGCCTTCTGAATATGACCTAGCATAGCAAACTAGCATATCTTACAGTCCTCTTCAAAGTACACTGTAATTATTTTTTCCTGAACTGAGCTTCTAAGGATTAAAAGAAAAGCTCTGATAGTGATAAATACAGGTGCAGAATTGTAACTGAAATGGATAGAAAATAAGCATTACTATTTAAATAACAGCTGAAGTACTTAAGAGGCACAATGCTTTCTTCTTAAATAATTTCCTTAAAATTGAATCACATTTATGATCTATTTTGTCTCATTGCAGCTTCAATGTTTCATTTAATATTGATTTCAAATCTGAAGTTCAGTACAATATAAGGTTTAAGAATTCTTTTTTAAAAGAGCTGGCATATAGACTTACATTATGTGGTGTTTTCGATTTGCAAGTGAGGTGCATGCAGTGAAGCAAAATTTATAAAGACATTATATCCTAAAGCCCAAAAGTACTGTAAAAGTATTGATCAGGCAACATGAGATTTTACTCACTGCCTGACTTTAGGAACCTTTTAACTGCCTACATTTGTTGTCCAAAGTTAGTCGACGTGAACAGTCAGTAGTAAAACATGTGATTCGCCCTCTTGAGGTGATGCCCAGTGCTCTGTGTGACAGGTCTGCTGTTTCTATCAGATAGTCTCAAGTGTTGGAGAGCTCTTCGTTATGGTGTTTGCAAGTTCTCTGTTGATAACCTGTGAGAAGGCATGTTGTGACTAGCCTTCCAGAAACATAAGGTTTTTAAATCCTGACTTTTGGTAGGTCTTCTCAGTGCTCAGCACTTCAGAAAATAAGTACACGTACAAAGAAACTCAACTTTCTGCTCTTGTGTTTGTAAATCTTGATCTGCCTGTCCTGTTCTCTTATGGAGAATGTTGCTCCCTTCAAGGTACAAAGCAAAGGTCTTGGTAACATGATGACAAAATTTTGTCAATTCGTACTCAGAAGACAAACTAAAATCAGCTCCCTGAAGTAGCAACCAGCACAGCATCAGAAACATGAGTCCTCGCCCAAGGGGAGACTAGGGAATGTGTGACAGCACTGCCTTTTTTTGGCAAAAGTGCAGGCTATTGTCTTAAACCAGTCCCAAAGCAACACACTTGTCAGCCAGAGCACTCAGTCACCCAGTTCCAGCTCAGACCTCAGCATCTGGGAATCTGATGCTTTGCTCCACCACTTCAGAGGGGAGCAAAACTTACCAACCTAATGTCAGAACACAGTGAAAGACTGAACAATTTGGTAGGGAGGAAAGAAGGCTGCAACTATGTTAAAAGGTAGCATTTCTTTTCAGTGGAAGAAGTGGACTGAATTTTTTACATTGGAAAGATAGTGAGATACTATAGCAATGAAGGAAGACAATTGTGTGCATACCAGGAAGGGAAGTTGTACTGTACAGTGAGTTAACACAACATGTTTTGTCAGTGTAATTGCTCCAGAAGGAACAGATCTCCCTTTTTGTTCCACAACAGTAAGGGTCCAAAGGAGGCACATATAGTGAACTACTGTTTGTCGAGAGAAGAGGGGAAAAAATTTGAAAGCTACTATTTCCTTCTCCATCTTGGTCACTGGAGTAGAACTAAGTTATTGCTGTGGCTCCCTGAATTTCTGGAGCAGAAGACAGGGATGAAGGTGGGAGATCCTATTACAAAGATATTCCTTACAGACAGGAACAGATGAAACCCATAAAATGCCCTACAGGTATTAGATAGCTTCTGTCTGTCTTTCCAGTAGGAAAATGTACTCCTCCAGCTGGGTTTGTCTAAGCTATTTAAAGGATAGTCAGTTATGGTTATGTGTTATATAAAGAAAGGCACAAGTGTTTGTGTAGGCACTGCTTCCACAATTGTTATACTGAAAGTGGACTTTGGTCTTCTCTAACACATATCATTCCTCACCTTTCACATCCAGAAAATCAAGAGAGTAACCTCAAGCTTTTAGTTAACTGAATCCATCTCAATGGTTTATTTTCATTCATTTATTCATTGCTAATCTTTTTTTTCTTTTAGCAGTTTATTTTAATGAAACTTGCCCTCAGCTTAAAAACATGATCAGCCTATTGACTTTAAAAAGTGATTGTTAGTCAAATAACAGTTATATTTCTGTGCCTTCTTCAGGAGACAGAAAAAGTATCTCTTGGAATACCTTTTCATTCTCTATTGTTCAATAAACAACTGTAACAGGAGCAGTCTTGTATGACCAGCCATCATGCAGCAAATATTTTTACAATGTTAATTCCAAACCCTTCAGCACCACTGTCAATCCTCATATGGAGAGATGGGGGGGAACGGGACGGGACTGAAAGAAAAATCCTCCAAACAGCTACTTTTGCTATGAGTTACTTTCCTGTCTAAGTCATAGGACCTTTCACATTAAGCATCTCTCAGTGAAGCACTCCCAGAAATAAACTTGGACAAGTCCATTAAGGTTAATTTTAGATTGCGAACATCCTTTGAAACTTGCCAGTTCTCATTACAGAAAAGTAGCAGTCTTGAAGCGCTTGCAGTATGTCATGGATATTCTTGAAAAAATGTCAGATAACCTCCAAATGCANAGGAGAACCCTGTACTGTCTTGTGTGCGTTGTCTTAACCCCCACTGACTCCAAATCAGCATTGCAAATCCCAACATTCATTTGCACAGAAGATCATAGGAAACTATTAATCTTCAATGCTGACAGGAAAGCCTAAATATGTGGCCGTTTGTTTTGCTGAAGACTATAGTTTGAACACTATTTTCATTATGGGGCAGTGGGGAAATGCAGGTAAATTGCTTAGTCACCACCAGGAGGGACAAGACATTTCTGCAAGACTATTGCCATTTACAGTGAGTTTTCTGTCTTCATGTGCATTTCTTTTGCTCCATGGCATGGGTCCCCTTTAAGTTGGAATATAAAGCAAACTGCACTAGTTCTTGTCTATAACCATGGCCGAAAATAGAGTATCAAGGTTCTTCCTCCATGGTACTTTTGTTTCCTACTGAGCTGTACTGGAAAGGGAAGAAGACTGAAGTCTGGATTTTGAAGACAACTGGCTGAAACTAACACCTAATTTCATTCTACAATGGGAATGTGAATTCCACCTTTAGGAGACTGCAGTATAGTTTTTTAAGATACTTAGAGATTGATTCACTGGAAGATTCAGAAGTCGCTTGACCAAACACTTGTTTTAATGGCAACTCACATATTTTACTTCCACAGTTGTCGACCTTTTCACAAAACTGTGGGGCATACTCCTTTTTCAAAATCCAGTATCGCACTTCCCCATGCCTCCATCCTATATGTGTTGGGTAAAAAGTTTTTGTAAGTAATGCATGCATCATAAACTGTTTATAAATACCTTTGGATGGAGGGCTGCTTCCCTTTCCTTCCCATTATGCCTCAGCTGTTACCTAGATTGTTGCTAGCATGGAGCTGAAGAATTGACTGTTTTATTCTCGCCTTGTTTCCAGTGGAACAAGAATTACAACAAAATACACTAGCAACAGGACTACTGTGTCTGAAATATCCCTGATCACTGCTCTATACTGAAAATGTGATTACCTGTTTTTCTTTGCAGG
>WAAD01037445.1:826-14688 GCA_013389945.1 Fregata magnificens
GTGTATTCTGAGTCAATACGAGTAGAAGCCAAGGGCCTTTACAAAGCAACATTTGACCGAGGCCTACCAGGTGACACCTCCCACTGGTATGATTTGGCAAGGAAAGTTATCAGTGTTAAATATAAGCTTTCTCTGGATTTTGAATGTACAAACTTTAAATAACACCACATCCTCCATCTTCAGCTAAATGACTCCACATGATGTGAATGCAAATAATGATATGGTACAGCTCAAAGCACAAAGGGAATAGAAATGAAGATTCTTTTCTCTAACTATAGCACTGCCTATACTTTGCTTTGATAGGAAGCAGATTTTTGTCTTGGAAAAAAAAAGAAAAAAGAAAAAAACCCCATTATTTTGACTGGTTATTTCAGTCAAAATAATATCTCACTAGGACCCAGGACCCCCCAGTCTTTTTGCTACCTGTATAGCAATTGAGGGGTACATAACAGCAGCACAGAAGACTTAGAAAACTTTTATCATTCCACAGGGCGCTCACTGAACCATAGTAATCTCTAGAATAAATGTAACAAGCAAAGTTCCTCTGCTGGAATGGTTGTAAAGATAGATTAGTATGCTGGCTGTGAGAACGTTAGTATCCGCGGGCATTAGCATTTTAAAAGTAGATTCCTGATGCTAAGCCTAGTGTATCAGTTGCAGAGTCACAGCTTAGGAGCCTAGAATCTGAGATTCAGAAAGGTAGATAAAGAGATGACCAGAGGAAACTTTATAACTGTACACAGTATCTTGATGAACGCAGCAGGTATGCAAAGTGTCCATCTGCCCCCAGACTGATCAAAGCACAAGGAACATGGCTGCATGAGCAATCCTGTCCTCTTCCCTGAGCCCCAGGACTCATGGCAACCAGGATAAGCACCCAATCCCTCAGCAAAAGCTACAAAACCAACCTAATTTTATATTGTCTTTAACCCTTGCATCCTACTGCTGTGGAGCTTGGTCAGACTACTCCTTATTAGACTAGTACAAAACACATAAAGTTGGTCTGTGCCATGGAATCAAATGGTTAGCATAGAAAAGGATTTATAAGGTGATCAACTTTCTGTATGATATTTCAGGTAACAATGTGTTTTAGACTGTTTATTTTTTAGTCACACATTTTATTACTTGTTCTAATGAAATACATCAATTCCATAGTGTAAAGCACCAGCCCTTCACCCTCAGTGTTAATAAAAATTGTATGATAGACTGACAAAAAACTACATATTGCCCTATTTGTGCTAAATACATGTAGTTCCAGCTTCCTCATGTAGTTTTGCACCATTGAATCCCTAATATGGTGCAGATAATTTACAGAAGAGACATTTCTGAAGTGGTTGGTTGACTAGTTTCCAGCAGCCAGGTATGGTTCCTACACTCTTTTATATCAACCTGTCCCTGTCCCTGTTTACCACAGGAGAAGTTAAGAGTGGTGAGAGTGAGAGGCGTTTGGAGCTCCAGTGCATCTTTCCTGCTCTCAATGTCTGCTGTACTTCTTCTACCCCTACATGTACAACCATAAATCTGTAGTCCAATTTTTCTGCAAGGAACATGATATACATCATCATAATTTATTGGGGTGAATCTCCAGGTGATTTAGATCTATGAAGTTTATAAAATCTACTCTGTCCCACTATAGCTAAGCATTTGCATTACTATTTTGAATTGCCAATACACCTTTACAACCTGTTTATCTTTCATCCTCTACATCTTCCCTCAAGTCTCCTCTTGCTATTTGCTCTGGTCAAGAACAAACACAACTCCCAGAGTATGCAGAGTCTGGATTAAAAGTACTTCATTTTATTTACCTCCCTGTTCACAGGAAAGTTTATGCTGTGAAATTTCGTCTCTCCATTAAATCCACTGAAGCACATAAGTAACTAGCTCCTTTTAAGATCTCAGACTTCACTGTACAAATGTGAGAGTTGAAGCTCCTAATAAATGCAGTAAAACACACCTTGTTCCAAGCAGAGGGCATATAGAATATGAAATAATGGCTATGAACTTTTTACATTAGAAGTGTGTGCATGTTTCATACAGAGAACGATAATATGCAATCTCTGGGGAAGAGAAACCTGATCGAACATTAACTTTCCAATCATCAAGGAGCATTTATGAGTATCTATCTTTGTAACTCAACATATTTGATTTGCTGCAAAGTTATTCATTAACCTGCTAACATTGTGCTTTGTGATTGTTCTTCATTAGCCACAGTATTACAGCATAGATGCAAGGACATTTAAGCATTTTTTGTGTGTGTATAGAATTAGGATGGGGCTAAGGCAACACTCACATTTGTTTAAGAAATACAAAACACTTTTGGAAGAAATTTAGTAGCTTTTTGCATCATTTTTCTTTTCTAAGTTAAAAACATAAGTGGCAGTTTAGTTGCACCCATTACTTCAAATTTCAAGGAAATAGTGCAGCGCATCCAATATGCAATCCAACAAGAGCCTGAGTCCTATGAAAGCCTAACGACTTATTTCTCAAAACAGAATGAAGAAAAGGAGGAAAAGTACATGGGAGGAAAAGTATTGTTCCTTTTCTATAAAAAAAACTTGAAATATGTTCAAAAACATTTTATGAGGTCACACTAAAAAAAGAGTAATTGGAAGAAAAATTCTGCTTGTCTAAGCGAAGAGCGCATTTGTAGCAGTAGGGTAAATGTTTTATCGATTGGGAAACTGGGAAACTCAAGTCATTACTCACCACGGGCTAAAGAATAATTGCTAATGCTCTGGCGGAAAGATTAAAAACAGTTTCTGGAAGTATTTCTTACAATGATCAATGGTGTATCATCCCAAGCCATTGGATCTTCAATAACATTTTTCCCTTTTGGGATACAATCAATTTTTATAATATGATTCATTTGCCAGCAGGCATGTTTTCTTCATACGATGAAAAGGCACTTATGCACCTTATATTGTTGAAAAGTAATCTTATACAGCCAGAGCCCAAGCTCTGATATAAAAGATTTTTCCAAATTCATCTCTATTTTTAAGTGGGTTTGGGAAATAGAAGTGGTGAATGGCTGTTAGCTTTTGTATTGTTTTTCCCCTATTTGGTTTTCCATCAAAGTAATTTTAAAGCTTTTTAAATAATCATCATTATTACAGCACAGTTGTGCAAGAAGGATTGAACAGATATGAAAGTGAGCCATTCTCTGACCTGTGGGTGGCTGAAGTAATTTTTGTGTGCACATTAATTGTAGTGGTAATTCAGCTCAGGGGTAATTATAAGGCTACTCTAGCTCATTTGGAAAAAAGAACTGTGCCTTTGCTTAAGTAACTAAATGCTGTCCACTACTTTAAAATTGTCTGACTTAATGAATAACTGCTTAAATAATTAAAACTATCAGGACTATAAAATCAAATACATGTATATATACACAAATTGTTTCTTACTCCGAACAGGAAACTTTGTGGAAGGAGAGAGCAGCTTCACCTCTTTGTCACAGCAGACAGCTGACTTGATTGATAAACTAGACAGATATAAACCCAGACCAATTCACAGTTCCAGCTAAGATCAGAAAACTCCTCACAGCAGAACAATCAGAGCATCTATGAGACAATGATACAGGTGCAGTCAGGAGTGCCTCTCTCTTTTTGATCAATGCCAACCCTGCCATGTTAAAGGCCCTAAAAAGTTTCAACCAAGGTATTTCTTATTACATTTGAGTTTTACACGTCAAGAAATTTCACAATAAAACCCTAGGAAGTTTTTCTGTCAGATCTGATACATGTAAGAAGCTCAAATAAGACTAAGAATATAATTGGTAACATCCTATCATCTGAGACAGCCTAGTCTCCTGTTTGTACAATTTCTGCTGATCCTAGTTAACAGAAAACTGCAAGTTAAACTGACTAAGAAGAAGACCGCATACTGCAAGAGTCCTCATCTTTCTTGACAGAAACAGAGAATAGCATTCTGTAAAAAAGTTCAAAATACAAACCCAGGCTCAAAAATAATCCCTCAGGTTGAACAATTAAGGAATGCCTCAGCTATATTAACAGTAGTGGAAGACCAAAGAATGGGGCAGTTATCAAGCAGGACACAAGTGTTTCCTCAGTCTTTCTTGATCAAGTAGGTTTAAGCAAGTTTCACAGAAAGGGTGGATGTATAACAGGCTACAGACATTTTCCTATCTGTGCATGTATTGGGTCTGGCTAGGATGGAGTTAATTTTCCCCACAGCAGCCCTTATAGTGCTGTGCTTTGTATTTGTAACTAGAAAGTTGTTGATAACACACCAGCGTTTTGACGACTGCGGAGCAGTGCTCATGCGGCATCATGGCTGTCTCCCCAACATCCCCTGCCTCACCCCCAAAGGCCAGTAGGCTGGGGTGGGCAAGAGCCTGGAAGGGGACACAGCCAGGACAGCTGACTCAGACTGACCAAAGGGATATTCCATACCATATGACGTCTGCTCAGCAATATAAGCTAAGGGGAGGGGGGGNAGGAGGGGGAGCATTCGTTATTACGACGTTTGTCTTCCAGAGCAACTGCTACACTTGCTGTAGCCCTGCTTCCTGGGAAGTGGCTGGACGTCACCTTCTGATGGGAAGTAGAGAATAAATCTTTTGGGTTTTTTTCCCTTTGCTTCCATGTGCAGCCTTTGCTTTTGCTTTATTAAACTGCCTTTATCTTGACCCATGAGTTCTTTTCCATGTTATTTTCTTCTCCCTGTCCTGCTGAGGAGGGGAGTGAGTGAGTGGCTTGGTAGGCACCTGGTGGCCAGCCAAGGTCAACCCACCTCAGTGCATAGTGAAACTACTAGATTTAGACTATTTTGATACTTCAGTGCAGTAGGAAAGGGCACTCATTTTCAAGGACAGTGCTTAAACGAGAATCAGGCTGCTAAAGGTCCAAGCAGAGAGAATCTCAATGCATAGCTTCAAAATTTACATACTCCCTTGACTTGGGAAATTCCTGAAGGGGCGTATATCAAGAGTTTCTACTGGTGATGTACATTTGATCTGTTACTACCACAGATATCTGTTTATTCTTGATGCTGTTACCTGACTTTACCTTCAATAAAACAAATACCTGCTACTATAACATTTTTTTTTTTTTAGACAAAAGAGGATGTTAAATATTTGAACTCTTCCTGTTTTCACAGAGTAGACCAACCAGCATAGACCTCATGTCCTACGTTTTCTAAATTTCTAATACGTGTCCTGTGCTAGCATTTAATCAATAATTTCCTGATTCAGGTGCTGGGGCAAGCTGACCTTCTCCAACCCCAGAGCTCTGAAAGTTTCTGTAGTATCAAAATATTATTGGGTTTACATTTAACTTAGAAGAAATTGTCAAGAAAAGAACAAAGAATGGGCACAAAAAAGAACCTAATGGGAAAACTTTCAAAATGGAACACACAGAAAAGAATATTAAGAAGCAAATAACAATGTGAAAGAAGAAACAGGAGTGCACAATGAAAAACTTCATAATGAAAAGAAGTGCCAATATACATCCAAAAAGATTCTCTTTACAGATACTTCCAATTAGATCTAAAAAAGGTGGACTTGTTTTAATTAAACCGTCTAAAATAAAGAAAAAGCAATCACATATAATTGGCTTTAAACCAGAAACATTCATAATACTCAAAGTACTATGAGATTTTCAACACTTGCACATTCTAAAATGCAGCGACCTCTAAAACAAACAAAAAAGTGTGTTTGAAGAACACGTGTTCAAAGCTCTTTGGAAATATGCAAGAACAAGGGGGCCAAGACCAATGCTGCCCTGTTTTGTTCATCCCTTACTCTTGCCCTGACACAGCCTGCTTGTGCACCGTAGATCTTAGTAAAAGACAGGCACTCTAAGAGCATTGTTCCTATCCCATCAATGTGGGCAGGATGCAATACAAAGTCTTTGCAATGCAAAGTCTTAGTTTCTTCCTCTTCACTTGCTGATCCTCAGAGTCAGAGAAGAACAAGTTCGATTATTTCCTCCCTAGAGCAAACTGGAAGTAGGGTTTGACTTGTGAATCTGAAGATAGCTACTTCCCTGGTATGCATATGCATCTGCAGATCTGTGTTGCCCCCATCATGTTTTCTGATTACTGACAGACATCTATATTATTATGCGTTCTTGTACCAGAAAGGAAAGAATACAATAATCATAGTGATTATAAGTATATTAATTTGCTGAAGATTGCATCAAAACTGCCTTTAAGAAAATAACTTCTTTGGTATAAGGAAGTATAGCTAGAGAAGGCATATTTGCCTTACAGTTAAAGGCATAAAGTAAAAGGAAAAGGGGGAGCAAGGAAGAGAGAATGGGAAAGACAAGACCTCAAAGGTTAATCAATTTAAAGTAATTTTAAAACCTTATATTATATAACAACAGGAAAGTCATGGGGGAGAGGACTGGAAGCCATATATACTTACGTAGCTGCAGACAATCCAATCCAAACAAGTTTGTAACAATAACCCACTATTCAAACCACTTTTCAGACTTTAACAGAAAACCCAATTCAGACGTTTTTCTCAGACTCAGCAGTTTAAAACTTTCATAAAGCAGAAAGCATTTTCATGAACAGGCTGTCAAGTATATTACAAAACATGGGTTTAACAGTAAGAGAGACAGAGTGCCCACAATGTCTGTTTATGTCCATCAGTTCAGAGCCAGCTGCAGAAATGTAGCCCCTCATAAATAAAAAACTTAAAATTTTCTGGTTCTCCTGCTTATTCACTTTCAAGAAGTGACTTACTGGCAGATGTTCAAAGGTGGAAGCCAAATTCAAAACAAACACTTTAATAAACCCCTAATTGGAAATAACAATCTCAACTGAAATCAAAGAGTTTTGCCGGTGGTTTCAGACTTTCATATCAAAACCTCCATTTCTACAATGACTTAAGAAGATGGACATGATTACCAGTATAGACAACTTATAATTCAGAAGGGCTCATAGCAGATGTCATGGTCTGCACAAAGAGGTTGTCTGTAGAATTTGTTAATACCAACATATATAACATATTTATATGGGCCACCATAGTGAATGAATAGCCAGACATGAAGCTGAAGCTACCTTGCCCTCCTAAAGAGTGTCTTACTTACTGCAGTTCTTAAGAGCCTAGGCATATCTCACTTTTCTTCATACTATGAGGGATTTTATCAAAACAATTCACCATTACTCACAATTTCTCCACTGATAATATGCTTTCGTGTTTCACTAACAAATTAACTATTCCTACTTTCATGATATCCAGTTGCTCCACTTCATTGAAAAACAGTTCGCTCAAGTTCAGTCAACAACATGGTACTTTTCTGCATTACCTGCTTATTCTATATCCATGATAAAATTTTGGTTCCTATTACTGATTCATTTAATATCGACGTTACAGTTTCCATTTGATGCTACTGTTATGCCTTATCTTTAAATATATCCTTAATTGCTTGCATTTGGTGCAAAAAATTACACTACCTGCCACTTGCAGTTAACACACTTTCTCTAAATTTTGTGGATTGACTAGTCATTCATGCACTGAATAAAAAAAATATTAACAAGGATTAACAAAAAGTCTATCCATTCTACCCCTTCATTAGCTGCATGAGCAATCTTTTTCCTACTCTGTCTCCTAAATGGCTCATTTGATGGATTTGACTCATTATTCAGCCTGACTTTCCAACCACATATTATATTAATCTGGATTATTTATGAGAAATAAAACACTTCTAAGTATCTCTGTACATAGACTCCGAAAATGAAACATGGGCAAAACAAAATCTTTGCTCCAGAAAGCTGAAATGTTCTGTCTAGGTCTGGTCTTCATGATGGCGGATGGAGTTTGGTTACTGATGTCATAAAAGGAATAACTGTGAAGTTCCTGATTCAATGGCAGACCATCCACAATCCTTTCCACATTCTCTCAAAAGATTAGTTTGGCTTTGTTTTCTCTAACTCAACAGTTTAATTGCATATGCATTGTATTTGTGTCCCATGGAAGTATAAAGCTTGGAAATATATAATTATAAACAACAGGCAAGTGGAGTTTATCTAAAATATTTTTATTAGAAGAGAAATATCACTCTTTTATTAGACTTATACTAGAATTTGTCTTGTTCTTTTTCCATCAGTGTTGGTAAACTGCTCCTAAAATAATCTAGTTATCGTAGGCTGCATTTGACGCTATTTTACCAACCAGCTTATTGCTGACCAAAAAGGTGTAATTTTAAATCGTTCATAGATTCAACACAGCTTGTCTACTTCTGGTCTTCTTTCCTTGCTTAAAAATAGAAAAGAGAAAGGAGCTTTATAAATGGACTTGCAGAAAAGTAGAATCATCACTAAAAGGAAAAACAGGGGCCTACAGAAAATAATAAACACTTCAGCAACCTTATCAAGCAGCCTTATCAAGAAAGACTGTCTTTATAAGATTCATAATAATCAACCTAAAACTTTATTTACTGTGCTTGAGAAATGGTGAATGCTTATTCCTAAAAAGTTTTTAAGATGCTGGAACAATGAAGATCCTAAATTATTATCCATGGTGAAAAAAAGGACTGTTTATGATACAATCACTTTCTGTATAAGCCTTCATGAAACACAGTCAGCAGAACCCTTGATCTCCAGAGTCTGTTAAACATTAATGTGTTTTGTGTGTGCCAGCAATTATAATCTATTATAATACATGAATACATGCCCCAATTCAATAACTATTTATGCTAGCACAAGGCCACCACAAAGCAACATAAAAATTACTTACAGCATTTACAACCAAGAAAAAAATTCTACTGATTAATGTAATGCTATTAATTTTTCTATTTTATGTTATTTAGAACGGAACTCCATTGTTTGTTTTGCTGACAATGGCAGTTTAAGATTTAGAGTATCTGGTTTAATCTCTTTTCTGTCAATGGTATCTTAAGATTTAAAGGGCATATATTTTTGTCTAAATCTTGTTATATGCATTCTCCCTCTTCCCTTTACTTAACATGCTTCTGTGGTACAGCTCAGATCTCCGGCCATGCGTCTGCTCCTGCATGGGCTCTTCATGGGCTGCAGCTTCCTTCAGGACATGTCCACCTGCTGCGGCTGCAGTCCTTCACAGGCTGCAGCATGGATATCTCCTCCACCAGGATCTGCAGGAGGACAACCTGCCTCACCATGGTCTTCACCATGGGCTGCAGGTGAATCTCTTTTCCGGTGCCTGGAGCACCTCCTCCTCCTCCGTCTTCTCTGACTTTGGTGTCTGCAGGGCTGTTTCTGTCAGATTTTGCCTCACTCTTCTCTGTCAAGCAGTGTTTTGCCCTTTCTTACATATGCTTTCCCTGAGGTGCAGCAATCTTGGCTAAGGGGCTCAGCTGTGCCCTGTGCTGGGCTGGTTGGACCAACCGTAAACCTAACGCTGCCAAGCCCACCGCTAAACCATATCCCTAAGTGCCACATCTACACATCTTTTAAATACCTCCAGGAGTGGTGATCCAACCAGTTCCCTGGGCAGCTTGTTCCAGGTGTTGTGGGATATCCTTTTGGCCAGCTGGGGTCAGCTGTCCCAGCTGTGTCCCCTCCTAAACTCTTGCCCACTGCCAACCTACTGGCCTTTGCAGGGGGAGGAGGCAGAGAGGGAGAAAGCCTTGTTGCTGTGCAAGCACTGTTCAGCAGTAGTCAGAGACTGGTGTGTTTTCAACACTGTTTTAGCCACAAATGTAAAGCACAGCTCCAGACGGGCCACTATGAAGACAGTTAACTTCATAACTTCATCCCAGCCAGACCCAGTTCTACAGGCAGTAACAGCCTTCTCATGTATTTTTCATTCATTTATTTACCCAGAGAAAGTGCCTTTTCTGCAAGGCTTCATATTTCCCCTTCAGTTCTAATACAGAAAACTTGTGCTTGAAAATGGAGCTCTGAAAATATACAGCTGAAATAATCAGAGTTTACACCAGCACAATTTACAGCAAAGTTCCCCTAGGTGTGGGAGTTCAGATGACTAGTCTACAGGGGCATAAAGAGACTGAGAAGCCTTTTCTGAGACATAACGTAGATGGACAAACCCTCAAATAGGTGTCAATTCAAACATAAATTTGTTCACTGAGAAGCCACTCTCCTGTATAGTTCCTGTGAGGTTCAAGACTAAAGTGATATTACATGTTAAATTTGTATTACAGTCTTAACTCATTTATTTCAATCCAAAAGTTTCAGACATTCACAGATCACAACCACAGAAAAGGGAGCTGCTAAATGGAGTTAAAACTGAGACCTTGGATACACAAGGTACATATTCTGCTATCAGAATCCTTTCCCTCAGAAGTACATATCTGTGGAACATACCTTAAATTTTATTTGTGTAAATTACAGCAAACATCCAATCATGATAAGGTGTCATTACATACATTAGTCCCTCTTTGAGCTAGGATTAAAGCGTCCACATAGAAAGCAAAATATTTGCCTAACCAAATATAAAATTCTTCCTTGCTAGGTATGAAAGTTCTTTCAGATTTTGCTGTAACATTTCCGCTTCCTGTCTTGATTGCTCACAGTTGCTTGCCAAGCCCACTGAAAGGAAAGGAGAATTTAGGAATCAGCTAAGTAAATTCTAATGCCTTGTTCAAATTCTTTCAAGGAAGATAAAAGTCATTTATTTATAGTGCCTCTTGTTTCCCAGAGTGTAAGTTACAAGGCACTGAAGAGATAATTTAATAATTCTCTGCTAATCATTCTGGCTAATACTATAAAACTCTTAATTGCCTTTCATTTACATGTTTATTTCTCATTTTTCTCTGAAAAACATATATTCTGTTCTGGTTTTGATGCAGAGAGTTTGTAGACTGACCTACTTTCAATTTTCATTACTGCTGACATGTATTTTATTTTCTTTGATTAAGGGCAAACAATAATGAAACAGGTAATCAGCATGGATGTAGGTCACTGAAAGCATCCCAGTTTCATTAACGTTCTGTGCTAAGAATAGTTTGGAAAATTTTTAGGTATTTCAAAAACAAAGAGATGCTCCTGACCCTAATGCCAAAATGAAAATGAAAATCTCTGCCTCTGACAACATGTGATCCATTTTATAATTCATGATCACAGAATTCAGAGATACATTCAGACTTGTGGCATCCAGTTGTAGTGATAAAGAGCAAAATACAATCAAAGAAAGTCAGTGTCAGTGCCTTAAGTAACTTCTTCCAGTGAAAAAATAATCTGAAATATTACTTCAGTCTCATCACACTTTTATCCCAATATTGGAGAGCAATGCTCTTTCATGGACAAGCTCTGGAGAAACAGGGTAACAGCTTGAAATGATCATGGTGGCTGACTAGACAAGCTGTACTTAGAAGAAACACAGACAGCAAGAGGCAGAAGCAGAAAAGGTGGAACAGACACTGTTAGCATTACACGCCTTCAGCATACACATACAGGCCATGCCTTTCTGATTTAACCATGCCTTAACCACACCATGTATCAAGCCTGCACAAGTACAAATACTAGTCTCTTTTCCTTCGTGCTGTATTTTGGCTTGTTTGACTAGTAGTAGCAGTGCTCTTCAGCCTGCAATGGGGGTGGGTGGGGGAGTAAAAATAAAATACAATCCATAAGTTTGAAATATTTCTCTGATGACAGTTCTTGATCTACTACCAAAGCTAAAAAATCTCCTTGCCTGCTTGAAAGCTTTAAAGGAAATGGACAATGCATGCTTTTTTCTATTGCAGAGGACGATTGCCACTGTCATTTCCACTTGACTCAAATGTATCCACACATACACTTGACTCAAAACCTAAAAATTTTGAAAATGTGCCTTGGAATAGTGTAGCCATGGGTATCTCTGAAGGGGATGGCTGACTAAAAGCTAACTCGCCTTCTGAACAGTGAAAACCTGTATTGCTTCCATATTGAAGAATTTTTCATGGAATAAGAAAGGATAAACTCTCAAAGAGAAAATGGCAGGGTTTCAGTCCAACTGAGCGAGCTCCAGTCCTTAGAAGCTCAAGTCTTTAATATTCTCCCACTCATTTCTAGCAGTGCAAGAATGGTATCTCATATGAAACTAATGGCTTTAAACTGCCTTGAAGGCTACCTTGAGCCAAATCTAGAGCCAATTCTTAGCCAGTAGAGTCCAAACATTAAATAATTTAGTTCCAGCAAACAAATTATAGAACAGAAAGTTTGTCCTGAGTAGGTCCAGCATGAAGAGATCAGAATAAAAATGATTTATTTCATGGGGACTTTGGAGCCTAAAATGATAAACACAACAAGATATCAGGAGTAAACAAAAACTAACCTGAATAAAAGCCAAAAGCTCTTAAAAAAAGCTGAAAGTTCTACAGAAGACAAAGTCTTCTGGAAACAATACAACAAGAAAATGTAAATCCTATTTTCCTCTCTTTCTACAAGCAATAAATAACAGCTTAAGGAACACCTACCAGACAGCTGTATTTTATTCAAAGAAGTTCAGATGATGACCCATTAGTCAGGCAGAGTGTGTGAACTATGAANATTCAGAAATGTGATAGGAAGTCTTAGAACTAATGCCGTTCATGTAACAGAGGATCCTCAGCCCAGAATGAGTTGCATGAGAGACGGATAGCTGTACAACACTGTCAGCATGACTGAAAATTTCACCTACCCAACAGTTTCCAAAACTTAAAGTTGTGTGGTGTTCACAAGTCCAAAGACTTGCTTGATGTCTTCAATGAAAAGCAGCAGGCAGCATCAAACCAAGACACTAAATGCAAACTGTGCAGAGGAGCATAAAGGTATGGATGCACTGCAGCACTGTTAGATTTAAATGCCCCGACATACCTGTAAGTGCTTAGCAGTAAGCACAAAATAAAGTTCTCCATGGACCTCTCCAAAAAGGGTAGCTGTCATACTTTTGGCTACGGTCAAAAGCTGCTATCTCCTTCCTGATATATATAAAAGCTGAGTTAGTCTACACAGAGGAAATAGTATTTTGCCTGTAACTCATCCATGTAAGAAAATTACTATCTTCATAGAAGGTCTTAGGGAAGGGCAGTGTCACTTGACTCCTATGTGTAAGGCATTTAATGCCATTCTCAAAAGAAGCACGGTGAACACAGTCTAGATCCTGAGAACATCATCTTTTTCAGTTACCAGAATCTAAATCAAGGTTAGAAAATGTACTTGTCAGCTTGATTAAAAATACCCTGGCTTGATGAAATTGAAGCTGCAATTGCCAGAGCAGCTAAAGATCAAAATCTGGAGGAACAGGGCCTCTTAAGTGATGACTCCTCAGTTCTGAATAGGTCTTTAAAAAGCACCAGGATGGTAGCAAAAAGTGTTATAGAAATACATTCTAAAAGGATTTTTCGTTGAGGGATTAAAAAGCAAAAAGATGAGCCAAGCGCACTGTGAACTGAGTTTAAACAGTGGCATTGAAGAATTTTTCAAGCTTTAGTGTGTCTGAGAAAAATAGAGGTAAAATCAAACTAAAGGAGTCGCAATGAGAAAACTGATCCCCTGCCAAAAACAAATTTGTATATCTTTATTTGACTAGAAAAAGAGTATTTCTTATAAATTACTCTTACACTTCTAAGACAGTTTTTCTAGGCAGAGCTAAACCAAAACAGTGGACTATGCATATCAAAACTATTTTTGTCATCAAGCTGTAAATGGGGACATATACTCATTATAATTACCAGGGTTTGCCACACAGATATTTTTACGTTTCTTATTATAGCTCAGACAGAGGCTAGTCTCATTACAGCTTATTTTAAAACCATTGAAGTTCCATGCCTCAGGTCTCTTGATCTTGGATTTCACAAGCCTCTGCTTCCCCAAGGACAACAGTATATAAGCACAGCAGAAAAAGTCATGCCCTCATCTTTGTACAGTTAAAATGGGCTTGCCAAAGATGGTAGCACTATCTACAGATAAGACATTACTGACACTAAAAATCA
>WAAD01037446.1:363-69771 GCA_013389945.1 Fregata magnificens
TGCTGGGCATAGGATTGGGATGGATGAAGCTTCTGAGCACTGTATGTAAGTAAAGTTCAGCAATGTATGCCCAGGTGGGGCTCTGGGATGTTGTGGAGAGCATGAGTACAGAACTCACGTTATGGTGGACAACCCCTGTCAATATAATTTGGACGAGTGTTCCATACTGAACTTGAGCCATGGTCCTGTATGTGTGTGTGTATGTGACTTAGTCTCATATTTAATGCTAAGCACACACACATGTGTTTGTGTTTACAGGATCAAGGCTGTAAGTATCTTGAAAGCCAGGAGAAATATTATACTAGAGGGGAAAAGTATAAACTAGGCTTTATTATTCATTCTTAATGAGTTGTGTTTATAAGACAAGTTGAAGTTGTGGATACTAGTAAAGTTGATCATTACAGACTTTGCTACAGCTATGAAATACAAATGATTGAACAAATGACTTGGAAGCTTTTAGTTTTCCAGGTCTCTAGAGTGCAGTTAACAGGAGTGATGGAGCATTGATGGTTGATAGGCTTGGAACATGGTGGACCACCATGGATAGTTTGGTACAAGGCCCATTTAGGAAACAGCTTACCAGTAGTCCCTTCTCTTTTATTCCGGATGGTTGATAACTAAAGCCTATTAGTAGACTGTATCTGAGGCAGTAATGCATAATAGAAGTAATTTGCAGGAAAACAGGTCCCAGACTATGTAGGGCCTTGTCGCTTCTGCCTCTTAAACATGAGGACAATAGTGGGATAGAGCTGGCATTTGTTTCCTGGTATGCTTTTCAATAGTTGAGGGAGTGCTTGTAGCAAGGCTACCACTCCTAATGTGCGTGAGAGAGCCAACCTGGTGAAAGAAGAGGGGAGAAGGAGCTGTGTGGAATTGGTGGTGCCTTACTGCTGTTCTTTTACCGATTGTAAGTCTGGGTGTAAGAGGTAGCTTAAAACCAAGTGCAACTACTGAACCACCTTTTGCTTAACAGGGTAGGTAATACAATGTACTACTCTATGGGCTTGAGAAAAAGGAGTAGTGGATGACATGTGTTGTCTCTGGTTGTGTTCTCTGGACAACAGTGAGTCAAAAAAGGTTTAGCTGAGGTCGATACCCACTGAGAGGTGTGGAGAAACAGTATTTCCATTCAGTAATTACCTTTGAGGAAGATATGTATTTTATTAAAATGGTAGACTAAAGCAGACTTTTATTCCAAAAGAAAAAGAGCTGAATCCAGCATGAATAAGGTTGCACAGCTGCTGGCTTGTATGAACTCCCTGGCACCTTGGGAAGGGAAGCAGCAGCCCTTTGCAGTATGAAGATTGCTGCCTAGCAGTTTGGCAAGGTTAGTGGTGTGTGCTGAACATGCAATGCCACAGCTTAATGTAAGAGGAGATTTTTTTTTTTTTCAGGTGTCCTGGAGTTTGGTCAGACCAGGAAGAGTTTTGAAGAAATCAGTATTCACAGCTGGTGGTGTTTTTTGGCTGAAATACTCACTCTAAAGTTAAACCAAAGGAAGAGGAAAAAGTTGTTACATTGCTTGAAGATTTAGAAGAAAGACCTGTTTAAAAAACAAAAAAAAAATTAGAAACAAGAAAAAAGTGAAAACAAAAAGAATCTTTGTCCTCTGTAGCCTGTATTGTAGTCTTCAGCAAAGAATGAGTAACATTATGGCATAAAACCTGATTAAGCTGGGGCAGTCTGTGTTCCAAGCAACCTTTTATGGGCCAGATCTCGATCCATTTATTTCCTATACTCAAAGTTATTGCCATGGCATCATTAAGCACCATGCATGCTGTTGGTGTTCCGTAAATAGGAATAATTGTTGTTGTAGCCAGAAGGCTGGTCTGCTTCCAGCTCTTGGTGCACTGGAGAGATAGTAGGATTAAAAAGAGCTTTTAGACCCTGGGAAGTTGAAAAAGCACTTTCTGGAAACCGCCTTGTATGCATTATCATGTTTCTAGGCCAAATAAAGGATTTAGGTTATTTTTTTCAGGGCATCTGCAGGAGGACAAATATTTCTCACTTTGGTTTGCTCTAAGACAGAGTATCTGTGAACCTTTTGAGATACCAGTTGGAAAGCAGACATTTTGAACTACATCAAGCTACAGTGATAGCACTTCTAAAACATAATCTTGGAAGCCCTATGCCTGAAAATATAGCACCTCTTTAATATGTAACCAAAATACATTTTTCCCCCATGTTTCTCTGTTTACATCAATACTCAATTTATAAACAATAGCTTGTTATTTACAACCGATATTTTTAAGTGGCTTTATGCTAAACAAGAAGCAAGATAGCACTATTATAATTGTTTTGCAGTGTACAAGAAGGAAATCCAAGGGAAAGTAATAAATTAACGCACTTCCTTGTGCTCTCCCTTTCAGAGCTTGACCAACCACCAACAGATCCACAGTTACTGTGAGCAGTAAAAGTAATTATGCTAACCAGATAATAAAAGCTCCTATTTTTGTTGTCCATCTTCAAAGCAGTCACTTTTAGTGACAAAATGCAGCCAGCAGTTAGAAACAATGGGTACTATTAAAATCCATCAGCTGAACTCCTTGCTTCTAAGGGAGCCACCTCCTTTGTTCAGTGTGTTTTCCCAACAATTCTGGGACCTTTCACATATTAAACCAGTAGGATTTGTGTTCAGTGAACTAGTCTAGGAGTTGTCTAATGACATTAAATTAGGTCACATTAAATCAATACTTCAGTATACTGTACTGCTATCCAGTATTCAGTGTATATTGAGAAAGATTAAACTTGCACTTCTGAGCTAAATCTTTAACCATTTGGTCTTCAAACACTTCATAGGTACAGATGAAGGTAAAAAGCTAGTTCTGTTTTGATCATCTTCCTACTCTCCTGATTTTGATTGCACTGGAGGTGAAAAGGTTCCCAAGTAAACAGTGAGATAGTAGGTCCTGTGCATTGTAGAAGGTGCTTTGGCTTTGTTTCGCCTGAAGACTGTTGTTACTGGTGGTTCTTGGCTGCTTGCTATATGGTAGCTTTCCAGTTGCTCTGTGTGCTTTATAAATCTGGGTCTCAGATTTGGTCCTTTCGTATCTACAGAGGTTTATTTCTCCCTTATTAAAAATACAATGTTGTTGTTGGGCCAAGCAACCTAATCATAAACAGCCACAATAATTTCTTGCATATGTAAATTGTTTACAAAGAGTGTACACATGAAGAAAAGAGTGCTACCTTTTTTTAAAGACTTGTAGAATTGCTTTTAATTAGTGTTCTGTGTTTCTCGTTGTTTTGTTTTCAAAGGCAAGAGAAACTTTAAACCTGACCAGGAATGAACAGGAGAAAGTAAAATCCATTCACTGTTGTTTTAAGTTTGTTAACAGATGCAGTTATGCCCGTGTCTCCTCATGAATTCCTTCTGTTCAGTTTTGAAAGGCATTTGTATGGGTGAAATGAGTCTGCTGACCAAGTTGCTGAAATATAACAAGGGGCATTAACTCCAACAAACTTCTTTGTTCAAAAGCAGTTTCTTCTGTCACCTTTCAATTTTCTTTTTCCTTTCTTCTGTAAAGAGCACAAGGAAGGTAAGCTGTGTTTGATTCCAACACGGTGACTGCTAGGCAATGTGTAACTGTGATGAACTACAGCAATATGGGCCGTGTAAGTGTGCTCGCCTTTGTCTCAGAGGGAGAAAGATGATGTCATGTGCTGAAGTGCTATTGATATTTAACATATTACTTTGGTTTCCTGCAAGCAACATTAGGCATACAGGATATGCATAACAGCTTTCTCTGTTTCATTTATGCTTCCCACTACATTGTGTTGTTGCCTCAAATCCAGTCGTATGTGTTTCAAACCAGTATATTAAGAAAAAATTTGGGTTGTAAATTCGAATATAATTGTTAACAGTGTTAACTGAGGGCTAATAATAGTTCAGGTGTGGGAGCTTAGATCTGGCTTCATTGGTCTTTTCTGTACTTTTGCTTACTCTGTGGTCATGTTAGTGTACATACATGTTTGGGTGGTTAAAGGCCCAAAGCTATAATATTGCAAATATACATGAGATTTACTTTACTTTTACAATTTGTCTTCCTGGGATCATGTGAAGAAATTTAAATGTATGCTCAAGTGCTTGCTGCATTAAGTTAGGATTTACCCAACTTCAAATGCTTTAGTGCACAATTTTTAAATAAAACCACTCACTGAACTGTTATGGAATATCTCACTATAAGGAGCTGTCTGGATTTCATATAAACTGAATGAAAAATGATGAAATAGACTATTAAAAATGTTGTAATGATTTTTATTTTCTTTTATGGCTCTCATTTGAAGCAAAAGTTGAAAAGATTTTTCCAATGTGAATGCTAATCTAAGCAAAAAGCAGGTTTGGTTTTTTTATTTAGATTTTAATTCATCTAAGCAGCTTAATTGTTTCAAGAAAAAAAAAAAATCTAACAACCCCAGTAGTAGATAAAAGGAATGTTTTTAAACTGCTTGCCCAGATAAAATTGTGTTTACAAAAAATGGCCAATTAAAGAATTTTTCAGCTAGGGTTTTATATTCTTGCAACTAACAATTGTAGCTTGTATTCCACTTCTCTGGAGAAGCCAAGCTGAAATGGTTTGCTAACATGGCTGCTCTGCTTTGGTAGTTTGAATGAGCTGATTCAGAAATGTCAGGCACTGCTCTGGGTACCCAACACTGGTAGTTGCTAACCCTCTGTAAAAAGTTTGAGTGGTGCTTGTTGACACCGTAGTTATTACAGTTACCACTGTGCCTGGGCTAGCTTTGGTGAGCTTACTGTCGCTGCCATGGTTGCATGGGTGGGAAATCTTGGAGGAAGAAAAGTGTTTTTCTCAGATTAAAATAACAGAAAGAAGATTCTGTAGGAAGTAGTGGAAGAGATGAAGGGTAGATCTCATTGTTCTCCCACACAATGTCACGACTTTCCAGAAACCTTTATCTATCTGGAAGAATAACTAAGCAAGTAAGTAATTACATTTATTCAAGTTTGCTAGCCTATTTACCCAAAGGCAAAGTATAATGATTTCCTAAATGATTTCATTCATAAAATGCTTAAATGAGTAAAGTAATTTTACACAGATACTGAAGAAGGATTCTATTGTCTTTCTCACACTACACCTTGTGAATGAGGAAGGAGAGGGTAAAAGTTTCAAGCTGTCAAGAAGAAATGCATTAAGTTTACTTCTGGGTCCACTCCTATTCAGCCAGGCAGTTTTTGCTGGCTGAATTTTTTCACTAGTCTCAAGGTAGTAACGTTGTGGCTGTATCTGAGAGAAGCAAAGTCCTCTGGAGAAGGTGAGGTGTGGTGTTAGATGCCTTAATGTAGCACTGGAATAAGCAAACAGGCTTTCTGAAACCTCTCAGTGGGACTCAATGGAAGATGCATTTCTTGGCAGTAACAGCAGTATGATGATCTCTCCTTAATCTGTGAATTGCTATCCCAGATGAATGCCTCTTGTATAACAAGCCAGCATGGGAAGTCTTACACGTTAAGAAGCCTGGCAGAGGTGCTTAGGCACTGCAGTAATGAGAATAATAGATAAGTAGCAGGAATGAATCTTTTTTTAAAAAACAAACAAACAAACAAAAAAACAACAACCACAAAAAACAAACCCCAACCCTCCCCCCAAAAAAACCACAAAGAAACAAACAAACCAAAACCAAAAAACTTTAACAAAATTGAATCCAGGTTAAGAAAAACATTGAAGCTTGAGACGGTCACCAACTCTTCTTCCTAATCAGTTGCTTGCTGTCTAGTGCCTTCCCTTGTGTTATTTCATATACTAGCTCTCTGGTTACCATACAATCTTCCAAGGTCAACCAGCCCTCAACACAAAAAATTCAAGGAAAAGCTATGTATCTGTCAATAAACTTTACTCCCAAGGAGTGTAATTCCCTGTTTGACAGCTTTGCTTACCTGATGTTGCTGCCAGACATAAGCAGATCTTCCAGGGCTCACAGATGTTGAGCACAGGCTCTTGCTGGACATGTCTTATGGTGCAGGTGTCTCTTGTGTTAGGAGCCTGTCCTCCAGCTGTGGCTGCTTGGGGAGGGTGTGGTGGTGTGGCAGAGTTAGCAACCCACAGCCATACAGCACAGTCCCAAAAGGCAGGATAGGGGCATGTGTGGGGGCTGCAGGTGTCCAAGCTGAATATTGTCAGCCTGGAGTGAAAATGAGTTATGCTTCTGGTAGATCTACGTATGCATTTTATGATTTAATAGCAGGAAGATGGGAAATGCAATGGTAAGAATGTGGCAAGTGAGAGCAAGATTGTGATCTGTAGAGTTGTATGCATGCATTTTCTGCCCTGTTATGACAAAGACTTATAAACACCTCTGAGACATTGCTGTCTTAATACCTGTAAACACTTAACTACTGTCAAAACATAATTGTTCTGTTTCTGGGAAATACATTAGGCTTTGATCCCTGCAAGTCATAATCAATAAATTTGTCAGGAGAAGAACCTTCTGACTTGTTTATTGTTGTGAGATGCAAAGGTAAGAGTTTTTTTAGAAGCATTTCTTGATAGAAAAGTAGCTGGCATGAAATACCTTTACTTGTTCTTGTGTTTTAAAAATAATAGCTTAGGAGTAGAGGGTATAAATAGACAGTCATAGCTGTAGCAAAGAGAAAGGATTCATAACAAAACTGAGCTTTATAATTTGGATTTAAGTTCACTGGAGCGCAAGTCATTCTTTTAGGACAAATAAGGTTTTTTAATTATTTCTGTGTACAGGTGTAATTTGAATCATGTACCAACTCTTGTTTCCTTAAGGCATTTTTCTCTACTGTGCAGAAATCTTATCTAAAGCAAGAAACTACTTTTATCTGTGGAGCTTTTTTTAACTTTAGACATACTTTTATGGTGATTTAATAGAGTTTAATAAGCAATTGATGACTTCTAAAACAACAGGGTTCTAGGGTTGTGCAGTTAGCTTAAATTTATTTACAGTAACTTTCAGTCCTTGTTTTTTCTTTGTCTCAGAGACTACCTTTGCCACTGCAGCTTTCTAGTCAATGATCAGCCAAAAGCCAATGTTTGTAGATGAACTTCAGTGCAATATGAAAAGAAATCTTCAGTTCCTGTAAAATTGTGCTGAAACAATGATATCTGTGCAGCTGAGTTTTGTTGTCAGAGTTTATTAGCCAACATGCAGTCTAAGGCTTGTGTCTTTAACAGCAAACTCACAGACACCGATTATCTTGAAAATGTCAAGAGAGCTTAAAATATGTATTGTGTCAATTAGCAACTTCAGTAAATGAGGAAATCTGCAATTTTTTTGGGGTGAAGTTTTCTTTAATTAATTTCTGAGTGGCCTTCTTTGGACATAGCTTCTTGCTCATGAAGGCTTAAATAGCTTGCCAGAAGAAGTAGCTGAGACCAGTATTGTTCAATGATTCAAGAGCAGATTATAAGTATGTTATGAAGGAGGTCTGCAAACTGCCAGAGAAGCAGAATAAAATAATCTAATGTATTTTGCTGGACCCTGCTAATTTTGCTGTCTGTTATGATGAAAGAGACAACTCAAAGTAGGAGCAAATGGGGTGGTTTTTTTACATATATTTTCTTCAAAACCATATACACTGATTAAATCCCTACCAAAGGCACCACTTTCCTTACCTCTGTGATGAAGCCATGTTACTCTAAAAACAGCTTAAAAACTTTGCAGAGCAGTCCATGATAGAAAGACCTAAATGAAGCTTCCAGAAGTACTGTAGGGAATCTGCTTCAATAGTGGAGGTCGTGATGAACATAACAGCAAGGGATGATGGAATATTCTGTTGTTTGGTATGTTTTTATTCAGATGAAGTCTCAAATATTATCCCTTAATACCTTTCTCTGGTAGTGCTTTGTTACTGATTCATAAGCTACCATATCCCCTGCTGAGAGGCTGATTCTATATCAGTTACAAGGAATAATCTTTATTCTTGTGACTAGTAAATGCTGTTTAAGTTGCAGAATTGCACCTCAATTTACAACTTATTTCTGTGGTGCCTAGTTCTTTTTTTTTTTTGTGATTTCACATCTAAACTCTAACTTAAGAGATAAATTCTCAGGGGATCATACCATTGTATTTTAGGAGTCATGGTGGTGTTAGTTGATGGTTGGACTTGATGATCTTAGAGGTCTTTTCCAACCTTAATGATTCTATGATTCTATGATTGTGAATACTTCAGCATGAGGTGTATAATTCAGTATCTTAGCTAATATTTACTTCTGAAGCTTCAGGCATTTTTATGGTTTACTGTAAAAACAGTTATGCCTGCTGGTGGTTGCCTCCCAGGCACCTATAGGACAGTGACTCATGGAATCTTTATGGCAGTATTAAGAAAAATACACTCCTTACTTTATTATGACTAACCTTCAAGGGAATCAGGCCAAAGTTTTAAACATTTTACCCAGCTTTCTTAAGAAGTATACATATATTTGAAATGAAATGTGATCTCAGTAGTGGTAGTACACATGGAGCTCTACAATATGCACAAAATGGCATCATCCTCTTGGAGATGATGCAACTTAGTGGTTTGGTGGGGTTGGTACAGAGCTCTGAGTGGATTGTCTTTAGGACTGAAGTGCAAAAGATAGCACCAGGGTACATTATGAAATCCAGAGATGGGATGAGCACAGGCATTCCATTTTCTGTATTTCTTTTCTTTTTTTTTTTTTTTTTTTTGGGAACTTANTTCTTTTCTTTTTTTTTTTTTTTTTCTGGGAACTTACTAGGAAAAGTCTGTTTCAAATAGAGTGGCTTGACCTGCAAGAGCACAGGGTTTCATGCTTTTAGTAAAACACAGGTGTGAGTCACCCTAAGCATTTCCCTCAGTCTCTAGAGTTGAAGACTCTTAGGGGAAAAGCAAGAAACCCAGGAGCTAACAATAAACACATCTGAAAATGCCTTGGGGAATAGTTCAGTCTTTGTATCTTCTGCCAGGAAAGACATATGGATTGAGATGGTGGTGATGTGCTGCTCTAACATTTGGCAAAATAAGATGGTCACAGGCTAATTTCAGAGCCTGCCTTATGTCCTACTGACTTATACTTCATCCTCACTGGGGTGCCGTTCCCTCTCTTGGCAAACACAGTGATGTTTAATCCTGCAGGAACCCATGGGCTGCTACCACTTGTGGGCATTACAGATGAGGGACATGGGAGCATGAGCCATGAGCAAAGTGGGGCACAGGGACATTCCTGAGTTTGCAAATACCTCAGCAGATTGATTTCTGTCCTGTAATAGAGCTAAATCTCAAAGCGGAGACAGCCAGGCTTGTTGGTTTTTATAATTCTCCCTCCCAGACTGTGGCTCTTCCTGAAGTCTGTTCAAGTGGGACTTTTGCTACCAGGCTCCCTGAATTGTGTACAAGTGAGAGGCTCACTCTTGCAAAGAGAGGAGGAGGCCTCCTGTAACAGCAGCAGCTCAGATACCTTCTTAGATGCTGACAGCAGGGCCAAGGCATACTTCTGGAGGTGAAGTGGTCTGTAGTCTGTGGTACAGGTCTTTGGCCAATAGCAATTTCTTCCAGTAAACAGGGGACTCTGAGAAGTTGTTATATGGAGTTATTATCCGATTACTCTAAAACCTAAAGTCACTTGAAGAGGCATATCTCATTTTCAGTTCATTGTTTAAAGGCCTAAGGATTTTTTTTTTGATTAACCAAGCAATTCTTTCCAATCCCTTCTTCTAATTTGAACTTTCTGTTATTCATCAGTAGATGAATCAGCTCCAACCTTATCTCAGTCCAGGAGAAAACCTATAACATAGAATCATAGAATCATTTAGGTTAGAAAAGATGTTTAAGATCATAGAGTCCAACCATCAACATAATACTGCCAAGTCCACCACTAAACCATGTCCCTAAGCACTACATCTACATGTCTTTTTAAGTACCTCGAGGGATGGTGACTCCACCACTTTCCTGGGCAGCCTATTCCAATGCTTTGGCCCTTCTAATTGTCTCCCTGCATAATTTCACTACATCCTTGTAGTCTTCCTGAGTTGCCTGCCCCTTCTTCCAAAGGTCATAAACTCTCCTTTTTTTTTCCCTGAGTTCCAGCCAAAGCCCTCTGTTCAGCCAGGCCAGTCTTCTTCCCCACAGCTTGTCTTTCGGCACATGGGGACGGTCTGCTCCTGTGCCTTTAAGGTTTTCTTCTTGAAGAACGTCCATCCTTCCTGGACTCCTTTGCCCTTCAGGGCTGCCTCCCAAGGGACTCTGTCAACCAGTCTCCTAAACAGGCCAAAGTCCCCCTCCTTACTTCTCCAAGAATCGTAAACTCTATCATTTCATGATTGCTGTGCCCAAGATGGCCTCCAACCATCACATCACCCACAAGTCATTGGTGGACAGACGCATCACACAGTAGCAAATTATTTTAGCTAAGCTACCTGGTACACTTTGCTCTCTTTTTAGCAGTGTCATGTCCTAAAATGGCACATTGATTTTTAGTAGCTGAGAGAAAATATATTAAACTAAATGGGAGCTAAACACTAAAGAATAGATATTGCAGGCAGATAGATCCCCTCCAGAAATCCTACTGGATAGACATGACTTGCAAGATATATTAAAATAACGACAACAAAACAAACAAAACCCCCCAAAAAGCCAACCACCTAGGGAAATAAGGGTACCTTCCATAATTTCGGAGAGTAAGCCCTGAATTCTATTTGTTATTTTACCCTCCTGGGCAGATGATAGCACCTTTAGAAGCAGTTGTTCTGAATCAGGCTTTGCATTTCTAGGTGCGGTAAAGGATTTCATTGCTCAGTCCTGCACAGGTGGATTGCATTTGTATGGGCTTACAGTCTAGCTATTTCTAAGAGTCAGCTCTAACCAAACATTTAAAAATCAATTGAACTACTGTTATGCTATGCTGCTCCAGAGATCCTGCTATTTTCCTTGAAAGTTATAATGCTATTAATTTTTAAATAGCTAAATATCATCCATAAGTAAAGCCTGTATTAATTGCTAGAGTATTATAATTAGGTCCACTAAATTTTTACATCTGTGTGAAAGAACAGATATGTAACCCTAAGTGCAGTAAATTAAAGTTTTCATTTAATTTTGGAAGGTTTTTAACAGATGTTAGTATTTTCTGTTAGCTAGTCTCGCCATTAAAATTGCTTTAAAATGGTGCCATAAAGTTTAATTCTTGTGATTTGCTTTAAAGAGATTAAAATATGAGTCAGTCTCTTTTCAAAATAATCATATTCCTATGAAGTGATCCCAGTTTGATATCAAAGGAAAAAGTACTTTAAATCATTCTTTTTGTTTGAGCTTGAAACAGGACTTGTACTTGTCCTACACAGCCTGTGAAAAAACACTATTTAAATGTGCTATTCTGGAGGGCTCATGAATTTATTTCTAGTGTTTTCTAACTACTTTACAAAAAAAAAAAAAGCAATACAGTACAGCCAACAAGACAGGATTTGCTATGCTGTATTAAAGGTGCTTCATGAGCGATAGAAGAAAAATTAAGATTTCTGAAGAGAGCTCTAGTTGCAAGAAAAGGTTTTTGCATTAGTGCAATGTATCAGTCCTCATGGATCTAAAGCAAGAAAAATAAGAGTAATTAAGATTAAATTTGAGAGGTTTGAGGGTAGAATACTGTCAGCATCAAGCCTATAGACAAATGGTACTAGTTAGGGGTTTTTTTTCCCAAAATAACAGAAAAGAGTTGGTTTGTTTTCTTTTTTTTGGTCCAAACGATGCCTGGCATGTATAGATTCCCTGAATGGGCAAAGGAAGCAGAAAGCTCTTTTAAATAGACCTTCAGCAGCTCTTTTGGACATTCTAAAACCCAAACGAGACATTGGGGGGACGAAGCAAGGCCACATAAATGGCCTGTTGCTGTCAGATCTGCTAAGCAGGCAGCTGGTGGCACCTCTGCCTCTCCACTTGCCACATGTTCTCCATTGGGTGAGAACAGAAGGAAGAGGTGGCAGCAGCTGCTGGCTGAGGCGGCATGGCAAAAACATGTCGTGCTTCCCTTTGTTCCAAGGAGTCACTAGTTTTAAGCTTAAAATGCGGTTGCCCCCAAAAGCTTTGCAAACAGGTAAGCTATGTTTTTATAGTTTCCTCAGAATGGTGGCTTATTCACTAACACCCCTTTGCAGGTGTGCCACCCTAGTTTGAATCTTGGTTTTAGGACTAGTGCCTTTAAAGGCCAAGCCATTTTGCTTGCAGGGAAGCTGTGCTGGAATACTGAGCACGTTGTGTGCCTGCAGGCAAACTCTCTTCAAGGCAGCAGCAATGTGTTTCTGTAGGTGCAGCTACTTCCAATGAGCACTGCACACTTTGGGGACATAAAAAAATACGCCCCTTTGTAACATTGTTGTGAGCTGTGACTTGATCTTCTTCTAGTGTAGCTGTCCCTTGCAAAGTATGAACTAGTCTTAGATCTTATGTGATCTCATTACATACCATCAATAAGAAGACATGTACGGGTGTATACAGCTTTATTTTATAAGATAAAGGGGTAAGCAGATAATAAACGTGAATACGTAATTTTGCTAAGGTAAGCTTTCTTGTGATCAGTTTGTTTTCCTTCATGTGCTGTCAGCCAGTTACTTGGCCAGTTTCTGATCTTGTTCATGCTAGTATAAAAATTCACTCTTCCTTACTTCAGTGAGAAAAAAAAATTTAATTCTTTTGTAGGAAGCAATTTTGTGCTTAATTATTAAATGCTAATGTTTTTGTTAGCTATGAAAGTACTATCTCTGTAGGAATAAACCATATTATTGTGGCAGTAGTATGGAGTCATCTGCTATTGGTTTCTGATAAGGGACTTTTTACGCAAGTTTCATGTATCAGCTAAAGTAGATTCTGGGTTGGGAAAATAAACGTCTTCCATTTTCATTTAGAGTTGATCTCTTTTATCCACAATATGATGAAAATTTCGAGCAAGTTTCCAATTTGTGGTTTTGTCCTAAATGATTTCAGTTGCATCTTCTGAAGTCCTGATTTAACACAGACCTTGCCAAAGAGATCAAGGGAAAGTGTACATAAATAGTTTTCCATAGTGAACATGCTCTGCAAGGTATATTTTTTGTTTTAATTTTAATTAATCACATGTCAGTTGTGAATATTTGTAATGAAAATCTAATAAAGCTTCCTTAGGTTTGGTTTTCATTACCATTGCAAAACTAGGAACAAATGAATAAACATGTAGAAAAGGATCATGAACTGTATTGAATGTACAAGGGATTACTTCCAAGGCTTCTAGCTCCCTTAGATTTGTGAGCTGGCCTGGTTATGGTTTTGTAAATGCTAAAACTTGAGACAGATTTTTAAAAAGAGACAGTCCTATGATTTTCTGCAGTCAAATGGTTGTAATAATAGCAGGGAATCTTTCTTAATATTGCAAGTCTTCCTGCAGATTACTTTTATAATTTTGTGTCACAAATCGCGTCTAAACATACAGGGAATTTGGGATGGAAGCAACAGGGGGAAAATCTGAAAGGCTTTCATCTTGTTGGCCTTTGTGGCTCAGACAACCACCTCAAGTCTTGCTGAAAAGTAGTGGTGTAAGGATTATAGAACTGTAAGCATCATGGTGTCCTGAGTGAAGCCCAGGCTTTACTTAAGTCAACTTAAAAATCTTTTTGATTTTAATAGGAACAGGTTTCTATAGATTTTTTTTTTTTTCCTTATGGCTTCACCGCTGTGTTACTTGGGGTAACTCTCACATTTTTCTCTACTTTTGTTTCTATTTTCATTTGAATGAGTAAGTGTTTACTGTACCTCTAGAAATGAACTGTCATGAACAATCCTTATATGAAAAGGATTAAATGGCTAAATAAATACTTTTAAGGCAATCATCAGGCAGTTATTTGCTATGTTTGTCTTTTATAAGACTTTTTTTTTCCAAAGATCTTATTAGAGCAATTGCAGTTAATCTCTGTTTTCTGTGCATCTGTTCCCAGATTAGCTTTCCTCACAAAAGTATGTTGTTTGCTTTACAGAGGTTGCCTCAAAAAGCTCTGGATTCCTAAATTTATAGTTCAATACATGGAGCTTGCAACAGACATATCTGTATGGGTCCTTCTGTCCATCTGCACCATCATCATGCAGTTGAGGATTACTGAGACAGTTTGCAAGGGAAATGCATTGCGATACCAGAGAATACACTGTGGAAATTAAGAAGCTACTTGAAATCCGAGGCAGCAGCATATTTCTTTACAGTAGGTCTGTTTAACTTTGTATTGAGAAGTCAAATGAGAGTTTTTATAGCTGGCTTTGAACCTCTAAGCTTCCATCTTTCATACTGTTTAAAGCTTCTTGGCTGTGACTAAAAACCCACTGTACTGGATTTAGTCTTGCTGACTTCCGCAGCTGTGCTTTAACATGTTCAAGAGGAAAATTTCATTACAGAGCCTTTAAAATTGTTAATTCTTAACAAGAATGCTAATAGCGATAGAAAAATAAAATGTGTATACCTGTAGCAACAGATAAAGTACAGCCACTGTGAAGTGAATTGGTTGAAAAGAAGAATAGGGACAAAATTGTAAAAACAGTTTGAATACATACATGGTTGCCTTTCAAGTGACTTGATGTGGTTGTGCCTGTTTTCTCCCTCTAAACACTTATGCTTTTGAATTGGCGTTAATGTTAATGGAAAGCAAATTCTGAAATCACATGTGTGATTACCTACAAGAGCTGAATTTCAAATGCCAAGTGTCCTACTGGTAGGAAAAAAGCATTGCCAATTGTCAAGAACTTTTTCAGGTGCTGATAAAATTACATTCCAGGCCTTGGACCCAAAGATTTTGCTCATTTCAGCCTAGTTCTCAACACATTTTTTTCCCTGTCCAAACACACACACACCTGAGAATACACTGCAGAGAAGTTTCCATTTTATTTTGACTTACTGGTACCCCATTTATTTATTAGCATGACATCTTCTACAATAGAAAACAAGGAGCTGTTCACTCCTCCATGGCATTCAGGTAAAGATCAAATAATGCTATGTTAATTTATAGGGATCCATGATTTTGCTTCACTCCACGTGAACCTCGAGCTTACATTGTGGAGGCATTGCGCTCTTTCCAGAGCTCATGAAGCTCATTATGGTTGATGAAAGACTCTGCTTGACTTTTTGGGCATTAGCTCAATACTTTGAGATTTTTCTGTTTCCTTGTGGTCTATTTTCTTTACCTAATTATAAAGTGACTTCACAGAGAGCTGCAGTGTCTTGTTTGAGGAATGCACTTTTCTAAGCTTTTCCAGATATATTAATCTCAGAGGTACAATGAGGCATAATGAAATTGTTATTAAAACCTCTCTTTAAATGTGAGAATGAATGTATTATAGCTGCTTTAAAGGGTCTATGAAATATCTGTTCATGGTCAGAATGTATTTCTTTGACCCCAGAATACTTGGTTAAGTTGTTTTACTGTAATCTTATGCAGAGGTTAAATGTAGTGTGCACCACGCTAAAATAATGAGACATGCATATTTGGAAACAAACTCAGCCCTTAGTGTTAGTTAAAGGGCAGTTACTGTAGCTTAATAATCATGAAGATTTCACAGTGCTGAGCAAACCTCACTACCATCTTGTCCCACATGTATGTCTGTAGCCATGGAAGGCCTGCCTGAGAGTGTACTTGCTAGGTAAAAACAACAGCACAAGTATTTGTACCATCCACATTATGTACTTTATTAAAGGCTCTCTGCACGTTGATATGTGCAAATCTGTTGAGTGCCTGTAATGGGATCCATGCTTCTGCCGTTGGTACTCTTTGTGAAGGGACTGGGTGCAATTATCTTCAAGGCCTTTTAACCTCAAAGGAATGATTCCCCTGCTTCCCACTCACTTGGATATTTGCCTGCACACCACCCTGGGCTTGGATTTTTGTAAATAAAAAATTAAAGAAATTATGATGTAGCAGTAACTTCATTTGGAATAAGGCTAAATTTAAGGTGTAGTTCGTATGTCTAAGATATGCAAATATATGAAAAAAATAAACATCCCTCACCCCCACGCTGTAATGTGGCCTGGGGAGAGGGCACCTAACCCCCCACTCCTTGAAGGTAGCAGAGCTGAAACTGGAATATACGTTTTCTTCAACTCTTTGTGTGTGTATGATGGACACTGGGAGGACCTCAGAGCTGTTGTCACTATTTCCCCCTGCCTTGGCATATGCACAAGACAGTTGCCTTGGTTGACTCCAATGATTTGAAAGTTGTTAGGATGCACTCCAGGTATCATATACCTCTCAGTTGGGAGGATGTTTTTTTGTAACTACAGGCTGCTGCAAAAGCAAATGTATTCCTGTTGCAGCTGGATCTTCAAAGGCAAATATCTTTAAAGAACCTTAGCTGCTTCACCGAGGTATTTGCAAAAAGATTTCTCAAACCACTTTAAGGAAGAGCTAAGGAGAAGTCTAAACAGTGACCCAACTGTATTTATTTACATTTTAATGCTTCTAACATGATTTGATGGCACGATATTTAATAAGCAGCAGCACTTTGAATTTCCTGGCCTGGGCCTGTTGGAACTGTGTATATTGGCCTGTTATGCTGTGTAATGAAATGAAATGTAACCTGAGCTTATGCATCGGCTCAGAGATCTGTCACTCCTACTGGGGCTGGGGGAGGAGAGCAATGAATCATGATGCTTAGCAGCTTTCATATCAAGAATGTGTTTCAGACATTACCCAATGCTCATCAAAAAAACCCACTTTTATAAAAAATGTGACTTAAGAAAGCTGATCTGCTTGTAAAACAGACAGCAAGCGCACATCAGAGTACTGATGCCTCGTAAAGGTTTTAGTGAGGTTGTTTTTGTTGCTGTTGAGATAAAGCAATTCTGGAATGATAGTGTAAATGTTAGGTTGCTAATTATTTGTCTGCATTAGCTCTGTCTCATAATGATAGGATAACAAGTTTTCAAAATTGTCCAAATTGTTCAATTTTTATCACTTCTCTCCTAGAGGCACAAAGCATTATTTAATGCAGCAACTTGAGCTATGTTCTTCCTCTTACCTCCTTTTCATGCTTTCAGATAAAAGGAATGTAGCTGTCGAATGATGTCTGTAGGAGCTGAAAGATGATTTAACATCCAGATCTGGTAAAGTGCTCAGTACCTTCTTTGTTGTTTATGGTGTCAGCAAGTTTGTGGACATCTGGCATCTTTTTCTGACTTGAACTTGGAACCTTGTACAATTGGGTTGTGTTAGAGTAATAGCCTTCTGAATTGAATGCAAAATAAAGAGTTCAGTAAGAAATGGTGAGGCTAACTCTTTGGGCTGTCTTATCTCTTGCTTGGATTTTGTTTGATTTATGAGGACTGGTCATCTGCTAAACTAGCAATCAACACTGAATCTTTAAATTGTTTCATCTCTTATATATCTACATCCTAGCATATCTATGTTTTATACCTTCACTAGAAATATGTTAATGAATCAAGCTGTACAGTGCTCCCCTTGAGGTGAATAAATACTTTTCATCCCTGGAGAGGCTGGAGTCTGGGGGAAACTGTAGTATTTCCAAAGTCACATAGCAAACTCATAGCAGGATAAGATACATGCTTTTTCCACTTTGACTGTTAAAACTTCGGTACTAAAGCATTTGTGGAAAGTGTTGTTGTTTTCTATGTGAAGTATTATAAATGATATTTTTGTTGCAAGATTAGCCAGAGTAGCCTTGTGATTTATGCATTACACCTGTGAGCCAAGTTCTGGGAAGACTGAGGTTAAAAATAGGGCAGCAGTAATGAAAAAATTGAAGTAATATGGCCATGGAAAATATTGTATAAAAATTCAATAAAAGATGATGAAATGAATTTAGAAGATGGTCAGATTTGATTTAATAACCAGGAAAAAAAGGAACTTCTGAAAGACAAGGATCTCCCTTCTGCTTGGTCACCTTTTCTCTTATGCTTTTTTTCATGTTGAAAGATGGCTTATACAATACAGTGAGTTTGCACTAACTCTGATGAATTTTACTCTGTGGTTAGAGTCAGGGCTACCAGCCATTGCCAGCCCATCCATGGGCTCCACTTGGGCTCATGCTTGCCGTTGGGTGGCACAACAATTGCATGTTGAAACTAGCCATGTTGAACCAAAGCACTCTGACGATGTGCTAACAGAAATGCACCGGCCCTCTTGGTGGCTCTTATTAGCATATTTCATTGTGTTTGTACCTTATACAGTGCTCTGATATTTGATTTAGGGAAAAAGCTATAAGGCAGAGAATAGGAGAGAAGCTGCAGGGCTGGAGATTCCCTGTTTCAAAATATTTATGTTGTTTTGAAGCATTAGCTTGCATTATGTGTGCAAGTAAGCATTTGAGTTTTTGGTGGAGAGCAATATTGCCTGTCTCAGTTGTGAAAAGCAGAAAGCAGGGTGATGAGGCTCTGCAGGTAAAACTTCATGAAAGGATAATTCCTGCTGGTGCAGGGCAACAAGGTGAGCTGTCTTTGGGTTTGGGGTTTTTTTTGTTTTTAAACTCAGCTGCCTGGCATAAAAGGAGGAGGAAAAGAATACCTTCAGTAAACAAACATGGGTTTGACTATAAGCAGTCAATGAAGGCCTTTGGCAGGTATATAGAAGGGTTGCTTGTTTTAATTCTAGGAGGAATTGTTCATACTGGACAAGATATCTTGATGGGAAGCATATTTTTTAAAAAATAAACCCAAAACCATTCAGATCTAGGCATATGATGAGATTGTATTGTTAGATTCGATCCTTTTCTTAGAGTGTGTGGGACCCTGGTGAATTCAGGGGCGCTATGCACAAGCGTACGTCATCAATTCCTATGGACTGGAATGCAGAACGGCCTACTGATTTCTGCTGGTAGATTTGGGATTAGTATAATTGGAAACTTCTTTCAGGAGCTTCTATTATCAATTCTTTTGTGTTATATTATTAGTGGGGGTGCTTACCTTAATTTTACGATACCATATGTACTGGATTTAGTCACAGACTTTTCCCATACTTTTGCTTACCATGGTAAAAGCAATGATATAACTGCTGCCCACTGTCTGAGTGTGAATTGTCACCTAATGCATTCCTTGCTAGAGTAGGGCTGTAATTTGAACAAATATGCTGATTTGATTATCTGCTCCAAACTGAACAATTCTAGGATGGTTCAGGATGAATTTTCAGTGACTTTACTATTCTTGAATTCTTTCTTTATTCTTATAACTATTTGCACAGTTCCTGTCCTGTGGTAATCAGCTCCAGTAACATTCCTTAATTTCTTTTTGTTTAGGATACATTCCTATATAGCTTTTTTTGGTGCAGATCTTTGTTTTTGTGAATTATGTAAGCATTAAAGAAAATACTGTTATGCTGGTAGAAGTATTCCTGAAACTGGAGAATATAATCACTCTCTCTTGTTTAAGGTAAATTGGAAAAAAAAATATACCACCCTATCACTCTGTGTGCTCTGTTAGGAAGGCTAATAATTGTTAGAGTTCAGCTGTGTGACGGAAGGAGTTATTCTGGAGACTAGTAAACAGAGGAGTTGGGGCATAGATTGTTGCAATTCTTTGTTTCAGAGAAGTAAAGGAATCATAGATGCAGCCAGTCAAGTGCTAGTAGCAAAAATATAGGGGAAATATGTAGCTGAGAGAGTGGGCACTTGTGTTTGGTAAAGTGATGGCCTAGAGTTGTAACCAAAGAATATTTCTCCTGTTGTTTCATTCTTGTTGTGTTTAAGGAGCGGAAGGATTTCTGGGACTTCAGTAACCCTGTGCTAGTTTTCCTGAATGTTGCACTGTTTTTCTAGTGCCTATTCAATAAAGTCTGATTCTTCCCAAAAGTGATGGATTATTACACATGTGCTGTTGATTTCTGGATGTAGAACAGTCCTTGGCAGAAGCGTTCAATATATTGCATATGTGCCCTGTGAGGGTATAGCATGTCTGCAGTCAGTCTAAGGTTTTTGCCAGGAAAAGGCTACCTCATGTCTGGAAACCCCAGACAAATTCCTTACAATTCATCCAGATGAGATTAGAAAGGGGGAAAGAAAACCAAATATTGTAAACTCTTAGAAAAATAAGACTACAGCAGACCTGAAGATATTACCTGTTATGCCTCCTGGATGGAAAATGATGTCAGATACACCTATGATGTTCCTAATTAATAGTTCTGTAACCTGTTCTGAAAGATCTCCAGGAAAATGTTCTCTACATAGAACTTCCCCGGGCAACTTGTTCCCATGTTTCACTGTCCTTAATTTAGAAAGTTTTTTTTCTTAAAGTCTAAGTCCAACCACTTCTTTTAACCTGTTTTCATAGATCACATTTTCCAGTGCTTGATTGTTCTAATAGCCTTCACTCTACTTGGTCCAGATCTATCTGTCTTGAAGTCAGGCACACAAAACAGATGACCAAAAAAAAAAAAAAGGGATGGGGTTGGACCTAA
This sequence comes from Fregata magnificens, assembly GCA_013389945.1. NCBI lineage: Eukaryota > Metazoa > Chordata > Aves > Suliformes > Fregatidae > Fregata > Fregata magnificens. The sequence goes on from WAAD01037446.1 coordinate 20,710, forward strand.
ATCTCTGCTTCATGTATCCATGTATTTTGAAGCCTGTTCATGCTTCAAGTATCATATTTGCCTTTTTTTTAAACTACAGAATAACATCGTTGATTCATGTTCATTTTGGGATCCCCTATAAGCATTCTGAATTTTAATCCTGTATTCCAAACTAGTTGCAGACTCTCTCTCTACTCCATGTTACTTCCATTTAATAGCACATTTTCTTCCATTAGCAAGCCATCAGTGACAGTTTTTAAGGGCAATGGGATCTAAAGAGTCTTTTGTGTAATGCTGTTTGATACATCTCTCCACTTTGGCAACATGTGGGTCACTAATCTGCATTCATAACTTTGCTTCTGTCATATAGTAGTTTGACATAGACCAAACTTCCCTGGTTTGCATATGAGGACATCATGGCAGCATTAAATGCCTTAAGTCAGAGCTTTTTATTTTGTTACAGAGAGAAATTAGACTGGTTTGATATAATTTGTTTTGGACAAATCCATGTTGGCTGCTCATAATCTCCTCGTTATATTCCAGGTGGTTACAAATGATTTGCTTGTTCCAGAATTTTTCCAGGAAACCTCAGATAAGCTGCCTAGCCTATAATTTTCTTGCTCCTAGAGTTATCCTTTTTGATAATAGGCATTAACTCTATCCTTTTTTGCTTTTCAATGGCCTTGCCTGTCCCCCACAAGTTCTCAGAGATAACTGCTAATCATTGCTTCAACTAGTTGCTTAGGTAAAAAGAGATGTGTGATATCCCTAGGATTACCCCAGAAAAATATCTGAGACTATAATCAAATTATCTTCTTAATGGAAATAAAGCCCTGCTAAACCCTGACAATTGGCTCTGTGTGAGTCCAGGCATCTTGCAATTTTTCCTTTACCAATCCCAAAGTGGTATGTGATAGCGTAAGAAGTTGGAGAAAGAGCACAGCCTGCACGATGAATAAACTGCCTTCTCCCTTTGTCTCCTGCAGACCATCTTGTTGCCTTTAATAGCTTGCCTTGTGTTTCTGTAGTTGCCATGGCAGCTAATAATTTATTATTGAGCTAAGTAATAATTGCTTTATAATTATGAATCCAAGCAACATGCTGGCACATCTATCTGAAAACTTATGCACTAATTCCTTTCATATTGATCTTCCCCCTACTTGATCTTTTTGAATTTGTGAATTATGTTCTATCTCGCCTCTTAACACTGAGTAAAATTTAACTAAAGCTTTTGTGTTGTAACCTTTTTTCAAATTCAGCTGTTGGAAAGCCTCTCTGACCAGCACAGCACTAGGTTTTTACCTCTTTGAATGCCTTGATATAAATCCAGCAGAAGAGGAAGTTGCTTTGAGCATGCCCTTGTACTTATTTTAATATTTTCTCTGCCTTTTCTTAAACAATTTCACAATAATACTTATAAATGTGTGATAATACTAACAAATGTGCTTTTATTTATATATATATATAAATATTAAGTATTAATGGAAAAGATGTATATGGGCAATAATTTTCTTTTCAAAGATTCAAACGAAAATTTCAAATGGGAACAGTCCTTTCCCAGATACTGACAGAAAGCAGGCACTGATTTGGTTGCTGATGTGTTTTTGTGTTGCCTGTCTGCCTGTACAATCTGTTGCCTCTTGTTCCTAGTCTAGATTTGAGCTCGTTAGCAACTGGACTTTTTGTTCTGGATTCATGCATTTCTTAGCTCATGGCTACGATCACCAGGTTGAGAGATAACACAAATATTAAGAATAATCATGAATAGAGTAGGAAATTGATGTGGCTGAAAACTGTGCAAATGACAGAAATGGTCTTTTCCGACTGAATAATATTTTCAGATAAGATAAGTAGTTGATAAATGCATGTTTTCCTACTTGGGAGCTGCATTTCTTATGCCAAAACCGAGAGCCATCTTTATTTAGTAACACTCCTAAGGAGCCTGGGTGAAGCTTAGTGATAATGCAATGAATCAAACAGTCTAGTTACACCATGTAGTCCTCACAAGTTAGATGACTATTTAATAATTGCAAAATCCCTGTCTTTAAGAAAAAGGGGGGGGGGGGCAAGCAAAGCTTGAACTAGTTTTTTGTTGTTCTTTCAGACTCAAATTGCCTGTTTATCAGCCACAACTCCTGCCATCCTATTAGACCACTAGGTTTAAAATTGGAGTGTTTCTAGGTAAATAGGCGCAACATACTAGTTTTCATGACTGATGCATCTGCCTTGGGGATATGGTGTAGACCACTGCCAAGACAGTTTAACCTAATGCGTCGGATGTGTTTGAACTGTTCTCATAAGGATGTTGAGATGCTGTAGACACATTTGTTCCTTATGCTCACTTATTTGAAGATTAATCTTGATTTAGGAGACATTGTACTTCACTGCTTGGCAGGGTGTCAGTCCTGTGAAGGCACTGTAAGATTAGGCTAAAATATTTAGTGAAGGAGGAAGCAAAAGTAGTTTAGTCAAGAGTTCAGTAGTTATAAATCTGGAAGTACTGCCATAATAGAAGTGAAACCAGTGAATATAGGCTTTACCTTTTTCCTAATGGATGTTTTTTTCATACCTGCATGGAAGGAAAGGATTCTGGTCTGGATTTCTGGTTAAAGATCTTCACAGTATTTTCTTCTGAAGGCATTTTAGAAGATTCTACAGCTAAATAACATTAAATGTTTCTGAGTAATTTTCAGTGCTGCTTGATAGAGAGTTTAAGAAAACATTTTCAGTTAGGTGATAGTATGCAGACAAATCTTTTCAAGAAGGAGATTTTGAATTTCAAAATATATATGAAAGTATATATGAAAATATGCAGCTGTATTACTTACTGTGTATTTCTTTTGCAAGACAAATTGTTTTCAGATGCATTTGCATCTTTTGAATTTCTTTTCTTTTCTCATTGACAACCAAAGTGCAGCACCCATGAGAGTGTGGGGCAGTTACTTGCTTTGGAATAAAATTTATAAGCAGGCCTAAATATCAAACTTATTGTTGGGCAGTGAGCATATTGTTAAGCAGCAATAACATATTAATGCCATGGTTAATGTTTATCCTATACTTGACAGAAAGCTTTGCAAACCTCACTTCATTGCTCTTAAGAAGTTGTATTACTGTTTTCAGTTTTATTGAAAATATCTAAGCTACCTTAAGTCAAATTTTATGGCGAGGATGCCACCAAGACTGCTCTCCCCCATAAGCTCTGCCTAAAGCTGGCTCTTTTGCACCATTCAGCATATACAAAGTTCATGTCTGGAAGCAGAATAGATGTGTTACCATGACTTTGTGCCTCTTCATGAGATTCCACTCAGCCTTAGCACTGCGCTGCAGCAGCCATGCTAATTCCAGGTCCAGCCCCAGGCCAACAATGGCTAGCCGGGAGAGCTCCATGCGTCACTCCTTTGCGAATGCAGGCATGACTACGGACCCAAGGCATAGCCTAGTCAGTGAACATACACCTTCCACAACACCATGCTGAGTTTTTTACATAGTTTCTTGTATCTAGTTGCTTATAAAACACCTACATCATTAAAAAAAAAAAAATCATGATTCCCTGCATTTGAGTGTTCCCAGTTAACCCAGAAAGCAAGTTTTTGTGCTGTTGATTTGGCTGAACTACTTTATCTGTCGGTTTACAGTGTGCCTATACTTTTCCAGTAGGAGAAGGGACCAGTTTTAATGCCTTTAAGGTTTTTAAGGTTGAGACCAGGGATTTGGCAGAACACTACTGGTTTCAGCTAAACCTGCAGCTGATGCTGACCTGTTCTACCACACGTACTTCATCCTCCCTGGTGTCGAAGTTTACAGAGGCTTGTAAGTATGATGCTGCTAGGTGTACAGAAAACTTATTGAAACTATTTCTCTTGTAGACATTGTTCCATACCTGTGTGGTAGTTCATGTCTCTGACCTATCGTTCTCTGCTTGTGGCAGCTAAGCTATAACATCAAACTGAGTTTTAAACATCATTTGTGTAGTTAATTGTCTAGAATTGCTCAGACATGCTAATGAACTAAATATTTATCTAACAAACTAGAAGGCAAATACATCTGGGTCATAAGTAATGATCAAACTTATCAAACCCTGGGGTGTTTGCTGCCAATGCATGTGGTCCTGTCTTTTGTGGGTCAAAGAATTCAGCTCTGGTAGCATGGAGGTTGCTAACACCCAGGGAGAAGTCATGATCAAGCACCGCGAGGGCCTTTCTACATGGTTCGGTGTAGCTGCTCTGAGCTTGTTCTACCCACGGCTAACATTGTTGCTGAGCCTACAGGGCTCTGTTGGGCAGCTTCTACCTTGGGGGTGACCTGGTGAGCTGAAAACACAGGCTAAAAGTCAAGCAGGACTCCAAGCTCTGAATGTGGGTTTTCTGCTACCGTGTCAGTTAATTTTTTTTTTTTTCCCCAAGGTTACTTTGTGTTTGTTACAGTGTGCTCCAGAGCTCTACCCTGGCTCTGTTCTTTGTCACAAGTGACTAAAGAGGACTGCCATGCAGGTCCACCACTCTGCCTTTGTGTCTGCAGCTGTGTTTGTGCTGGTCATAGCTTTCTGTTTCTATGCATAGCAAATGGGGAGCTGGCATCACTGCTCCATCCATTAAACTACACAGATATCTTATGTCTTTTCAATGTGCTGCTCATTTTTTCTATCACTAGCACTTACTTTCTTCCAGTGCTTTCTTCTCTATTGACTATAAAGTATAGTTTACTCATGTTACATTTTAATTTTGCTGTTAACGTGCTTGATTGGAAAAATGTTCTTGTAACAGTAATAAAAAATGTGTGCAAGATAGCACAAATGACATGCAAGCTTATTCCATGAAGTTTGCTTAATTGAAGATAAACAAATTTATTATCTTGCAATTAGCGTGGCTTGTATATGTAAACGGCTTCCTAGCAAGTTCAGCGACTCAACTCAACATGCTGCTTTTGACTTAGCACCAGGTTTTATTTTATTGTATCTTAAAAGCTTCTTGGAGGAGTTTCACTCCTGGTTCTCCTGGCTCTTTGATATATAGACAAGATACCATATCAGGCTCTTTCAAATTCTTCCACAGAAAACTTAGTGAAGGAGAATTATAAGCTGGCTCAAAAACACAGTTTTTCGTTGTGCATTTCTGCAGCCTCCTTCACAGCAGATAAGTGATATAGGAGAATTTAGGTAGAACAGCAATGCAAATATGAATGTTAGTGAGCGCAATGCAGACTTAAAATGTTTTTCTTTTCCAATTTCAGAGTATAATCCTGTTTTATGAGATGATTCCTAATTGATAGTACTGATTAGCTTTCTTTTATTGTTATTATTTTCATAAGAGGAGAAGCACATGGAATAGGAGAAATTAGTAGCTTGGGATCATGGGAAGGAGTGTTGTTGAAATGTGAAACTGTTGTTGGAGCTAAGCAGGCTCATTCTGCCATAATTACCCCATTGACCCACAAATGAACTTTACTTTTCAAGGAAACAATTTTGGAAAGCTTCCTGGGGAACATTTTGCCGTTGATGTGTGAGCATACAGTGCAAGATGCTAAAGATATATCAAAACTTGTGGCTAAGGATTAGCATAATGATTAATGCAGCTGCCTAGGGCTGCTACACAGTCGCTTTGTAGTGCATCATGACTTCTGTAGGAGTGCTTTGTGTCCTTCTGAACAACCCCTGTCCATGGAGCTGTGTGATGCTCAAAAATATAATTATTTCTGGATTTTTATAATGCTGTCTTTAGTGAGTATGGAAACTTGGGGGCCTGATCCTGGATAGCACTTCCTTTTAAAGGGGGACCCAACACCTTATAAATGGGATCAGAAGTCTTTTAAAAAAGAACAGTGAGATGATAGTGTGGGTTTTGTTTTGTTCTGTTTGTTTTATTAATCATGTAGCTGAAGACTTGTTTTTCCTGTTCCTTTTAAAGGCATGGCCCCAATTGCCTTTGCTGGTGCTTGATCCAGAAGTGAGCAGACAGAGAACTATCCTGCATTATTCAGCTTCTGAGCCTGACTCTTTCCTTACATCTGTGTGAGCCACTATAAACCAGGACACCAAAGCTTGATCACTTAATGATTTTCTAGTCTGCAGATCTCTTGTAAGGATGGGTTAAATGTGCTGGAGCTTGATTCTTTTTTATTATCTAGTTCTTTTCATATAATTCTTAATATTTATGAAGAGTTGACTTGCTGGGGCTACTCAGATTTCCATTTATATGTTAGCAAGGCAGTCTTTCAAAACATATCCCTGGCAAAACAATAATGCTGATAATTCAAAGATGGGTTATATTGGATTAATTTAATAAATTAAATTATGTTGTAATATAATTTAAAATGGTCTAACACAGTGGTAGTTAATTAAATGGACAAAATTGTTAATATACTAATGGCCTAATTTAGGAATTAATTGCTAAGCCTTTGCCTTTGTAACAATTCAGATTCTTCCTTCTTTGACATGGTTTTAATAAGGTAGCTGTAGATATTCTTAATGCTTATAGTGGCATTTTTTGTTGAGCTAATTTGTGGAATTTATCATAAATACGAATATTGGTATTAGCTTCTATTCTGTGTGGAAGAAGACAAAAGGAAAAAGTGTTTCTGAATTACTGAAGGTTCATCGTGAAAACACTTCTGAGCTTTTATTTTTATTAATTATATTTTCCTCAGAGTTTAAAAAATAATATGTTTCTACAGACAAATACTCTGCTTCTTCAGAAAATGCAGCTCTCAGGTAACTTTCATTTCAATTTCTTGCCTGCCTAATTAAAACACAAACTCCAGACCTTTTTCTCAACACTTCTATCGTCTATTTCTCATTATGCTTCTTGATGAGATTTTTAGGCTTCACAGAACACCGTCTAGGCAGCTAATCCGATGCAGTGCTAAGATCACAGCACTTCTTGTGTAATTCTTATTAGGTTAATCAAGAAACTTACTGAAGCAGGAGGTTTTTTAAGGCCTGCCAAATTTGAAACCATAGATCAAAGTTCATAGCCCTCTGACCCTTTTGCCCTAACTTGCCTCAGCAAAGTCTACATGAATGGCCTTATTGTGACTATGGCAATGTCCGAGAGCCTGTACATTTGCAATTGTTTAGGCTTAGGAGAGGCTTTGTGTTGTGACTGATGAAATGCATTTTCTTCTCTTTCTGAAGTGTAAAAGTTTTCACCTCCATTGCCCGTACAAGGGCTCTGGTGATCACAATAGCAGTTAGGTGATCCTTGTTCCTGTCAGACTGAGCACCCAGTTTTATGACAGAGTGTAATTAAATGGCTCAGAAGCCAACATTAGGAAAACAGCAGTGAAGAATAGGGGAAAAGCTTAATTTCCATATGGTCAGCCAAGCAAGAACAACACCAGCATTGTGATCTGGAGTAGACAGTTTAAGCACTATTAAAGAGACGTCTATTCTTTACGGTGTCTCTTGAATGCCACTGCACTACTTTGATTACCCTTCTTCATGGTCAAAACCTTTTCCTAAACCAAATGCTTTTTGTGTGGCGGGACTTCCTTGGTGTTATTAATATAATAGCAAGGATTATTTTGCATAATAACACTGAACTTAAGGATGGAAATCAAATAATTTAATTAAATGAAGTTTGACCCAGAAAGGCTTAGGGAATTTCAATAAGGCTGCCTTAATAACATTCTGACTTACTACTTCCTTTTTCAAGTGAAATTATGAAATTAAGATCACAGTAGGATTGGAGCTTTCAGGGACCATAAGGTAGAAATGCTAATTGTGCTTCTGAAGGACCTGAAGTTCTTTAGGTAAATTAAATTGTGGGTGTTTTGTGGGGTTGGTTTTTTTGTTGTTGGTGGTGGTTTTTTTGGATTGTTCGTTTTGTGTTTTTTTTTTTTTTTTTAAATTTTTTTTGGTTTTTTTTTTTTTTTTTTTAAACTTCCTGAATTAATTTCCCTAAAAAGTAACCAGTGACTCTCTGGATTTAGCAATCAGCCAGCCAGAAGAGTTAAAAGTTTTTTGCAGTCATGTATTCTTTAAATTGCCTAAAACAGCTATTTAAGTACTCAAATGTAAAATCAACATCTTGGTTTTAGATGTGCATGTCACCGTTACAGTTACTGTAATGCCGGATTGGTCACTCTTTCTGTGCCTGATAACACTGCTTTCAGAGCCAGTGGGAGTTTGGCTGTTTTGAACATGAGTGGTGGCTTTGAGATGAGTTACCAGGGTCTGTGTTCTTGCATTATCAAAAGAACATGTTTAAAAGTTTGCAACTTATGCAATGCAGAAATGAAGAAGAGTAGTGTGTGTGTGTGTGAGCAACATAGGTTGGTTTCTTTGGTTCTTTTTTTTTTTTTTTTGTTGGGCTGGTTTTTTAAATATATGTCTCATTGAATTGAAAGCAAATGCTTAGGAACAACATAATGCTTATTTCAAGAGCAGTTAACTTGAAAGTCAATGCCTGTATAGTGGTAAAATGATCAGATATTTCTGAGAACATCCTTACAACCTTTACTTAGCAGAGTGTATGAGTGTGGTACCAGAAATTACAGGGGTTTATCAAAATACAGCAAGAGCTGTTGTTCTGATCACCAATTTACTAACTGAAGAAGAGTGTGAGTGTTGATTGATTAAAGCAGGATGTTCCTTTACAAAGCAAAGCAAACAAAGCAGTTTGGGCAATTAGGGTCCTCCCCCTTGTTGCAGGAAAACATTTGAAAGTCTGACAGGCAGTTGTTTACTTAATATGAGTATTCAGTTCTTCTCTAATCTTCTGATCTATAGACAATCACTGTATCACCTGCAGGAAGTTCTCAAGATAAATATCCAATGGCATATTTTGGTACAACTGGGCTGCAGTCTGCTGCCTTTCAATCAAGAAAAGCAAAAGGCAGAAGCAATAAAAAGGACATCTTTGAGGGGTCTAAATTTCTTCTGCCCAACTCCATCTTGACTACAGCTTAATTTTAAAATGCATCCTTTCGCCTGCCACAGCCAAATCGGTTTCCTCTCTATGTATAAAACAGAAGTGTCAGTTTTGTTTGATGCTTAGATACTGAACATTAAAATGCATTATTATTAGATGAGGCAAAGTTTATTCTGGTGAATTGCATTAATGAGAGAGCAGTGTGACGGATATGATAGAAGCACGTGCTGTGTCAGGTTGGGAAGGAGTATATGCGCAGAAGAGAATATTGTCATCACTCAGCAAAATAATGCAGAGTATTGCTTTATTTATGGCTTGAAAAACTCACAGAGACAGTTAAATCTTTGTGTCAGTCAAGTCCTGATTTAAAGCTCCAGCTGTCGGTATTCAAGGACTCAATTATGTTATGACCTTTCATCTTTTTCCTCTTTACAGCACACACAGTGCCAAGGCTGCTCTTAATTATTTTTTTGTCTTATTTTTTCCTTGTGCTCTTTTCTTTAAATAAAAGCAAGGAGGCAGGTAGGGAAAATCTCTTTTCAGCAACTTTATTTTTTATTTTTTTTACATCATTATCATTTTCACAGTTGTAGTTCCATGGTGTTTCTTCCTGGCCTATTCTCACTTGCCTAGCCAGTGGAGCCAAATGGATTTACCAATTTACTTCTGGAAACTAAACAGCCTAATGTTCCCCTCTGGTTACCTACCCTTTCAGCTGGCGGGATATATGCTCTGCCTTCTGCCTGCTTAGTGCCCTGTAGATAAATTTGTACAGAATTTCTTTAGCTGTCAGAGTGATGGATGGGCGGTACAGTGGAGCCTGCTCAGCCAGAGCAAGTGGCTGCCTTTGCCATCCATCACTCTTCCTGCTGTCAGCCCCCTGATCAGGACTTCAGAGCGGGTTCAGACTTCGTCTGGGTCACAGTGCCACAGAAAAACAATCAGTTTGTCAAGGATATACATATTTTAGCATGAGGATATTTGACATCTGAAATGCTGTTGTTGTGTTCTGCATTTGATAAATCAGATTTTTGCTTTGTTTTGAAGCAGGGGCTCTGTGCTTAGGGGAGAGTGAAAGTGTCACATTGGGTATTCTTGTAGTTATGATTGTGGATGGTAGGAAAGAAAAGTGAGTGGCCGGTTAGAAAAAAGGAAATGGAAGAGAGGCATTTGATACCTGAGCACTGGAGGCAGATGTATGTTTTAACAGGGATGTTAAAAACAGCTCTGACCTTTTAAAGGATTTAGGATTTTTTCCTACTAGTAATTTTTAGTAACTCTGGTTGTCTTTGGGCTTTAGATCATTATCTGGCTTGATTTGTTGGCTCTTTTGACTCACCAACTATTTGTGAAATAAAGAAGTACCAAACTAAATTGAAGTATTTCTTCTTACTTGTGTTATATTTCACTAAGACTTGTGTTTCTCTGTATGTCATTACATTTCATGTGTTCAGCTGGTAACTTAAGTTTCTGCTCTTAAACACCAGCCAGGATTTTTAATTCAGAACAGTCCTTAACTCTTGCTCCTGAACTTAAATTTTTTTCTTTCCGTTTAGAGGTGCTGGGGAGACGAAATGGGAGATATCTAGGCTGACAATTCATTTAGCTGGCAGTGAAACAGGGTTAGCTGTTTGAATGCTGATGGTTCTCCAGTGGTTTTTTACTGTTCTGTAAAGGACTTTTCCACAGTTCACCAGATCTGCTCAGCTTCTGCTGGGGACAGTCCAACAGGAGTGCTACCAGTTGCTGAACATGTGGCTTCACTCTGGAGGCAGCTGGCTGTTGTGTCACCTGCTGGAGAATACCTGAAGCATGGGGTCATACTGAGAAGGAGGAACACTTGTGATATGAAGAAGGATATAGTGGTACTACAAACCTGTGTTTTGTGCATGAATCACTTCAACAAAAGATGGTAACTGTAGCAGAGCCTAGGTTTGGGGTTGTCGAAGTGGTTACATATGCTTGATACCACCCTTGGCTGTATTGTGGAGTAAGGGAACATCAGGTTATACGTGCTTTGTAACACTGATACGACAGGCTAAGAGTGGTGAGCCATGTGGTAGCTTGAGTAGGGTTTCCATAATGGCACAGCACCAGTGACCTGAAACTGTACGCAAGTCTTTGTTCTTCTGTCCCCACAGTTATCTTTCAGGAATAGGTATGGTAGCACTGGCTGCTTGTAATCTTAACAATCTACTTGTGTTTGCATGTATAAACCAATTAGCTATGAAGTGTGCTGTGATACAAAGTATGGACAGTATTTTCCACAAGTAAATTGGTTGTGTTTAGCATTTCAATGCCTGAAGAAGGTGTTGCAATATCTTGCAAATTAAATGGCCTTGCAAATAACTATAATGTTCTGTGCTTAAGTGGAGAAGATACTTAAAATCATAGTCTTCTTTCTTCGCCACTTGTGTGGCATGCTAAAACTCTGTGGAGACAAAATGACTGTGTTCTGGATATGCTGAGCAAGTGCAGAAGCAACTCACCTCCTTGTTCGCTAATATTCCCATTATTTGTCACCAGCGACTCTGCGTCAGTCTGACCAACTGTGGTTGCAGGACTGTTTTCTTAGGAGACTGCTACATATTTATATTCGAGTGAGGAGGATTTTTGCTTGGAACTGTTACCAGTGGATTGGCAGGGAAAATAAATCTTTGCTAAATTTGTGTTTTTTCACATTTTCAAGTGATCAATTACATGTATCAAGTTTCTGGATAAAGGCAGATTGTCTTCAGCTCAGTGAAATTGTAATGCTTCTCCTCCATAGGTAGGGTAGAAGCTATTTCTGTGTGGATGCTGTGCAAACAGCCTTCTCGATGGCTGTGAGAAAGATGGCATAGCTAAGGCTACCTTGACATATTTAGAAGGAATTAAGCTCTCTTCACACATCTGTATTTTAATAACATGGTTTTTTCTCAGTATTTCTTTGCACAGCAGAACAAACCAGAAATAGCCACTGCAGCTGAAGGCAACAGAGGCCCTTGCTCAAGCAACAGTGTGTGTTTCCTAATCCTCTTCAAAACCTTTCTTAGACAACTGTTTGTTACATTACCATGTTCAAACCTGTTCGCCTGCTCTGTTACTGTGCTGTGTCTCACATGATACATTTAAATCACAAGGTCTTTTTGACATGAACTTTGGCATGGTTCTAGAAGTATAATATACAAGTCTAGTATAGATATTATTTATTTTAAGAAAAGAAGAAATTTGGCAGCTGGCTAGGGAAAGATGAAATTTCTGATTATTAGGACAACAGTAAGGGCAGGGTTTCACTTCTAAGCAAGCATATAGACATTTCTGTTAATGTGCCCCATAACAAGATAGCTCGTCATGCTTATTTGGTACTAGGAGAGTGGATTAAACCTGGGTGGAAGTTTGGGAAGAAATTTAACCTGTTCTTGGTTTATTGAGAGAGAAAAAGAGACTACAGTTCCAAAATAAATTAATAAATAAAAATTTCTGGTAGTGGGGAATAGTTAATTGCTTCTTGTTTCTCATAGTTAATAGAAGTTTATGGAAACAATAGGCCGACTGAATGACTCTGAATGTGGTCCAAGTGGAGTGGGTTTGTTCTAACTTCTCTTCCTTTCAATAAGAGCGGAGAACCCGGGCTCTGGCAAATGTACCAAGAGTATGAGTACTGTATCTGTTACAGGAGATGCAAGCCAAGCACTCGGTTGAGAGGTCACAACATACACAGTAAATATTTAAATGCACTTTAAAACAAGTGCCTCTGATTTTACAGCCTTTTAACATCTTATATAATATTTGGACAGGATAATGATTCTTGTGTGCTTTACTCATCTTGAAAAATATTGAGTGAAAGTTCAGCTGGCTTCCATTTTATCCTGCTATATGTCCACTTATTTGCTTCACAGGTGGCTGTTAAATCAGCTTTATGGGGAAACTAGGGCTAATATTGCTGAATTTCTGCAGGATCATCACCTGGAGCATTATAGTAACATGGTACGTAGTGTGACGTGCGTTCACGTGGACATTGAAGGAATTTTCCATCTAGTTTCGGTGGTCACAAAGTCACATTATGATAAATATAGTAACTGAGGTCTAATACTGCCAAAGTAGAATGATCAGTTTCAAGCAGTAGACGACAAACCACTGAAGAAGGAATATTTGTAAGAGTAGATTTAGGAGATAAGTATCCAATATAGTAAGTGCAAGGTATGTGTTACCTAGTATCTAGAGGCTTGACTAGTTGTCTGTAACAAGACCCTGAAAATGTACAGTTATAAGCATCAGGTGTTTGGCATGTGGAACTGCATTTTCCACCTTAAAATCACCTTAGTGTTTTAAAGCTAGAAGAGGCCATTACTGTCTTGTTCACTCCTTTGTTTTATCAAAGAATACTCATATACTCAACCTAATATCTAATGTTTAACTTCATTTCCAATATCAGTTGTTCTTTATCAGTCCTTGGCCAAGCCTGACAGTTCCCAGTGCATTGTCATTAGAGGCGAGATGTAAAAATAATGTAACTGCTGTGTCCTACGTACACTGGCTTTTAGTGACTCCCCCAGTTGCTCAAAAGCTTTTCTCTCCAGGGCCCTGGTATGAACATGACTTTCTATAATGCTAAATATTAAAACAACTGTTTTAAGTTTCATGTTTTGGTTTTAAAAGCAAAGGAACAAAGTCATGGTGGAGGCCAGCTGGCAGACTTGCATAGCCATGTGCAAACCTTTCCCCTTTAGACATAGCAGAATTTAAATTTGCACTTAAATCACAAGTCAGTACAAATTTAAGCCTACCCAAGAACTCATTTATGCACATCACAAAACCACCCCACAAATTGGTGCAGTACTTTTCGCTTGGCAGTCATTCCTGCAGAGATATCCAGGACAGAAATAGCAAGGGTACTGCAGGCCAGATATATGCTGGCAAAGCTGCCTATGGTAGAAAACTTGTTCAGCACCTGCCTGTTTGTGCTATGCCTGGCTGCCATCGCCTGTACTAGACTATCACATTTATAATGACTGAAATTGTCCACATTATTTAGGAATAACAGTGGTTTTTGTTTTATTGTTTAACCTGAGCTAAAATTTTAAGTGCAGTTTAAAGTGAGCAAGAAGATAGGAAAGCACAGTAGGTCTGAGCAGAATCACTGTATTCAGAAACTTGTCATTTCTTGGGACACAACTTGGAATTGGCTGTGCATTGGAGAGCACTTGTTCCTCTTCCCCACTGTGCAAACTCTGTTAAGGCTGACAGGTCTCCGTGTGGGTGTGGAGATCTCAGAATTTAACAACTCATATTTTCCTCAATATTTAAAAGCTGAAATAGTTCTTAATCAACCTCTTTACTTCTGCTTGCCCAAGTTAATGTCTGATGGTAATCCCAATGACTTTCAAGGGAACTATGTGATGTCAGGAATAAATGTAGGTTGTTAATTAAAAATAAAACAAAAATTGGAAAGTAGGTCAGGATGATCTTAAGTCCTCTCAAGGCCACCTGGTCAGTGCTAGAAGAGATCTTTGTAGCCTCATTAAAGAATTCTTCAATCCCAATTTCTTTTTGAGAGACCCTGAAGAAAGAGGGTCCCTGTGCAACATGAAAGCACTGTGATATTCTTCCTTCATGTGAAATATCTAAAATTGTGCCTGTAATGGCTGCTAAGCCAGTGGCACTGCAGAGAATGTGGAAGAGAATCAGGTTTTACCCAGTGATTTTTTTGCTGAACATTAACCTATCATTGAATACTGCCTAGATGATTCATGAGATGGCTAACAGTCTCCTTTTATAGATATGCTCTCTCTGGCGGAACATTGGTGTGCTTTACCTTCTTGAGAGCTAGAAAAGTTGGCAGGAATTCCTCTTGTTGGCACCGATGGTAACGTGTTCACTGGCAAAAGTATTAAGTTCCGCTTTGTAGAAGCGCTTTAAACAAGCGTAAGGTATCTTAGAAATGGAGAAGCCTGCAGGCAGTATTGATTACTGTACCAGCTAAATTCCTTTAATGTGTGTGTAGGATCTGTTGTATCCAAGTTGCGATCCTTTGATTCTTTGAGGTTTTGCAACTCTCAGCAAATCTGCCCTTGCAAAATCTGACTGAAATGACTTAATATTCTTGATCTTATTTTTCACTCTGTGTACAATTTTTAAGCAGTTTTAGTGTATATAAAAAGAAGTGAAACATGATCCATTTCAGAGAGGAAAAATTTATTAATTTGGTTTTTTAAGTGACCTCCTTTGAAACTTTCTTGAAACATACAATTATCATTTAAAATAACTAAGGACCTGGGAAAGAAATTACGTACACAAACTAAAGCAGTAAATATCCTGAGAACCCCTCTTTTTCTTTTTCTTCCTGTGTACATCAAAATTATGCTGTGCTCAGCCCAGATCTCTCTTGTAATGAAAAAAATTAGAAGTTTTAGTGCGCTATGTCTAACTATATGCTGTTCCCTGGAAGTGAACCGCATGTTACCTCTAAAAGGCCTTGCTTTCTACAGGATCAGTTTGATCCAATTGTGTTAATCTGTGTTAGTCCGTCTGCTCTAATTAGACCAGGGTTTTAATGTCAGTGATAAGTAGAGTTAGTGCTCTTTATCTTACTTGGGAATTACTACAGTAGTAGCCTGTTCCTGTAAGACTAGAATATTTTTAGCTATAATTACTTCATGAAAGGCTGTCATTTATAAAGATACATTGTCACACAGCTGGGGGAATACTCCCCCCAGCTGGATGCTCACCAGGCTGCTCTGGTTACCTCCTGCCATACAGCCTCTGGGTGTTTTACGATTCCGTTGTTGAAAAGTAGGAAAGACAGGCCCTTTGGTTTCTCTAGTATGCTCACAGGTCACAGGCTGTCTATTTGTTTTCATAAAAGTGGGACCTCATTGCCCAGCTGCCGTAATCTTCTTGAGACAGCGCTGATCTCCGTCTCCAGCCTCTGCTACCTCAGGCTGGAAAAAGGTGCACTTTGTGAGTGAGATTTGAGTTTAAAAATCAGCTTCCCTGAGTTTTCAGGGTTACAAAAAGCCAATTGTTTTCTTACATTAGTTACATGAGAAGTATGTGTTTTAGGACAATATAATGGATGTGTGTGCATATTTATTGGTTTTTTTTCTTTTTTTTTTTTTTCTTTTTGACCACAGTGGAGTGTGCTTGGGGCTTGCTGTCAGTGTCGCCTGCAGAGCCATGGGGTCCCTCTTCTGCCTGTGTTTTCCTTTCTGAATCGGTGAACTGTCTTTTAATATGCAGCTGCTTACTCAATTTTGCCTCTGGTCTGCTCTCTTATTTTCTTCAGCAGCTGATTGGGAGGCTGCCTTTATAATTTTTAGCTTGTTTTACTAAGTGAACTTCTGCACCAGCAAAAGTCAGTGGAAACTGATGACTTCACAGCGGGTGGATTGCAGCCTCGCTGTATAGACATGCATGGTATTTTGTAGAAATGTCTTTTATGAACTACAAATCTTCTAAATTTTGTTCATATTATCTTTTATGTCAATGCATTAGATTAATGACTTGTTTGCTTTACCCTCAGTTTTATATAATTGTTTATTTTCTGTAAGAGAGGCTGTTTCAACAGAAATATTTGGTAGGAACATTGTACTAGGTAACTGACTTTTTGTAATAGAAATATTTTTTTTTAAAGCGGTAACAATGTCTTACAGGCCTTATACTTAGCTGTAGTGTGATATGATGCAGATTTTTATAGTAAGTCTTCAAAGAATCTCCATCTCTGATTCATGTAGATGGATATCTTACTGAAACATTTTTCTGGCATGCGAAAGCAGATGAATAATTCTTGTTTTGTTTTCTAGGTTATAAAGGGAAATGAATTCTCTTAATAGTAAATGATTGCAAAAAGCTTGTTCATGCCATGGTTTGAGAAAGTATGTGGAAAATACGACAGTAAATGGAATTGCAGCCTTGCTTTAAGTCCCACAGCATATATGGGTTAAGGGGTTCACCTGTAAGACTCTAGTACAAGAACGGTGAACACAAAAAGGGAGAGGGGGAAATAGATGAAGCATAAACAGGAAAACAGCGATGATTCTTGAGGGTCTTTAGAAGATGACTGCCTTGGCTGGCTCTCCCAGTTCTAGGATAAACTAAGCTGCATTTTTGCCTCCTTTCTGATCTTTCCAATCAGACATTAAAATGTCATTTCAGGTCCTGAATTACAATTTAGGAATTTCTTCTCGTTGACTACTCTGTTTTCCATTTCTGTCTCAGGATGGAATTATGCAATTTTTTCCTTCCTGGTTCATGACTTAGTATATACCAAATGCACACTGCTATGTAGGTTTTTTCTCATGGGGCATCTGTGCTGATGCAAATGACATCAAAACAACAAATGTGCCATGTACCTGTTTAGTGTCCTCTGATCTTGTATGTCATTATAAGTTAAGTTGAGGGGCTTCTTCCTGAAGTTACTAAGATAGCATTGAGAAATAGAGGTTTTCAGATTTTCAGATCATTTCCATGATGTTCAGATCCAGATGTCTGCTTATTCCAGCATTTAGACTATATTTTGAGAGTTTGTCTCTCTCTAAAGTAAAAGAAGGGCTTTGTGGCTGCATGAATTGTTACCATACTGCCTAATAGTTTCCTTTATTTTAGCAAGTCAGGCAGACATCCACCTCTGGCTGGCTGGCACAGTGGATCCCAGATGGGAGGTTGCCCTCGTGGTGATGCTTGCTGTTCCTCTGCTTGGGTAAGGAGATCTGGTCACTCTGAGAGGACTGCTGCTGTGGGTCTGGCAGCTATTTCTTTTCTGTAAGGAAAGCTCTTTCTGTGGGATCCTTTCTTTGCTTTCCACGTAGAACTTGCAAGGTTTCCTAAAATTAAGCCCAAAACATCTACTGTGGATATGTGTCTAAATAACACATTTGATTCAGACAACCTTACTATAACAGTGGGAAAGCCGAAGCAGAGGACATGAAAGGTGCAAGGATGTGCAACCTGGTATGTGATAGCCTCTCCAAAGCTTTCATTTCAGAGAGAAATTTAGAGAGGAGGGACAAAGATAAGGAAATGTCAAACCTTGAGAGTCTAACCTCTTTGACTACTCTGGAATACTATGTGGGAAGATGAAGCGATTGGAAATAGGAGTAGGAAACTCAAGAGTACTGTGAACGCAGGGGAGCGGATAAGGAAAAACGTTGGTAAGAAAAGCTTGGTAGTATCAGCTCACCAGCTGTTGAGATACTAGGCAACATCTTGGGGAATTATTTAGGAATCATCCCGAAGTGGGTGAGCTAGGAAAAATAATGTGTGCCAGTAAACATAACTTGTTGATGTGTGAGAAGGTATCTGC
Organism: Fregata magnificens; assembly: GCA_013389945.1. Taxonomy (NCBI): domain Eukaryota; kingdom Metazoa; phylum Chordata; class Aves; order Suliformes; family Fregatidae; genus Fregata; species Fregata magnificens. The sequence goes on from WAAD01037446.1 coordinate 38,839, forward strand.
CTATATAAAGCCATAGGTCAAAAGTTTTATACCTGTACTGAGAATAAATCTGCTGTTGCATACTAAGAAGCTGTAATTGTTGAGCTCTTTTGAGGACTAGGCATCTGGAATACAGAAATGATGGTTATTTTTGCAGATTGCAAAAGTGTACTAAGGCTATTTCCAGTGCCAGAACCGAACAGCGCAAAACATGTTAGAAAACTGAAAAATATATAAATAAAAGTGTGTGTGTAGAGAATAGATGTTACTACTATTTAGCATTGCTTGGAGATTTCTAGGACCCTAAAACTTACAGTGTATATGGTGTGGTCCACAAGTTACTTGGATCTGCAGTGAGAGCAGGAATATTCATTGAGGCTCTGACTCAGCTGCACATCCAATCTAACTGGTTCAGCTAGCTTCAAATCTTGAACTAGTTGTGTCCAAATGGAAACTGTGGAAAAAAAACCCCAATAAGCATCATCTGTAAAAACATAAGTTTCGGAAGTGATGCATGTTAAATACAAGAGGAAAGCCTTTTACTCGGTGGTTCATGTGTCAGCTAGACTGCATATCCAACCCTGGATGCTACACAGCAAAAGACATGCATCAGATGGAGAGAGACCAAAGGCAAGCAATAAGGATGGTAAAAGAAAACATGAGCTATGAAAGCAAACTGAAAGAATTTGGTTTGTTTAGTCTAGAGGTTAAGTAAAGAAGGCTGAGAAGATGCAGGCAAAAGGCTGCTGTTTGGAGGAAGAGAATAATCTTGTTTTTCATGTCTGCTGGGGACAGGACAAGAACTGATGAGCTTAAATTAAAGCAAAGGAGATTAGAAGTTAGATACGAGGGGAAACTTTGCAATTGTAAGGATAATTAGTCACTGGAATAGATTGCTTAGGCCTGCTATGGAATCACTTCAGCTTTGTAAGAACAGGCTTGACAAACATCTGCCAGGAGTGCCATAGGCAGTGATGGTCTGTGCCTGGGAGTAGTAAGGTGAACTCGGGGACTGCTTGAGCACCTTTTTGTCCTAGTTTCTTTGATATGCAGTTTGTATTTTCATTCTCACATTGCTGCGTTCTGGGGCCCCGTTCACCCAAAAAACCTCAGTTAAAATGTTTATTTGATGCCTACTTCAATCAACCAGCAGGAAAACAAATATAATGTATGTTTTTGTGACAGAAGAAAAGTTAGCCTGAAACAGATTTTACTACGGAGACCAGCTTTAGGGCTACCACAACTTTTACAACATCTGTTTTGCTGTGTTGTAGCAGGAAGCAGCTTATATTACACTTTATCAGCAAAAATTCAGATCCCAAACTGACAGGGCAAGCTTGAAAGAAAAAGCAGCTGTTGACGAGACTCTAGTGAGTATGCTATGGGCCTCAGCAAAATAAAACTTGATGGGAAGGGAAAGCAAAGCATCTCTTCATTCAGCTTTGAGAAAAATTTCCATGGTCGTAGATTAGCGAATGGATTTATTCACCAGTTTACAAAACCTGTTATTCACAGTGCCGCACTGCATGTTACTATCAGCTGTCTCAGTGACCCTAATGCAGGCAGTGCATTCCCCAAGGCTCTACTGCACTAGCTGGTTTTAATGTAACACTGCGTGTGTCATCTGGACTGATGGAGAGTAGTGGTTCCAGTTGCATAGTTCATTTCTGTTGAATAAAATGGCGACTGTGTTTCGTTCTGTAATTGTGCATGCTTCATTAGAGCGTTACGGCTACAAGAAGGGAAAAGAGAGAGAGGATTAAGGTATGGTCCAGGAGTACCTACTCTCTAAATTGCTGGTGCTTAAATACTGAGCATTAGTTCTGTAGTACTAATTAAATTTTGTGTGTTTGCTATATTTGCCTTTTTCAAAAGGGTTTTTGTTTGGGTTTTTTGCCTGAATTCAGATCAAGAAGGACCATGTTTAAGAGGCCTACTGCTTTTGGAGAAAAGACATAATAAACAATCTTTCTCATAGGTTTTTTGTTTTGTGTGTTGGATGTTGGGCTAGCCGTTGACTTTGAAACGGAATGTAACCAGGATTTGTTGCACTAAATAATGTGATGTTAAAGCATCATAGTTTCTTAGGTGTCTCTTCAGGAAACTCTAAAAAAAAAAAAAAAAGTGTGATCATTATTTAAAAACAAACAAAGCAAGCTAGAATTCCTGCTACAAACAAGGCATTTATTGTCAGTATTATCTAGAGGGATATTAGAAAGAGGACTGTGTCATAACATCCACTTCACTCCTCTGAGGTCCTCATTTCATTTGTGGTTTAAACCTTTTATTCAATAACAATCAAATATTCTTTTGAGACAAAAACTTATTTAAAAAGCATAGGCATCAAATTGCAAAAAAAACCCCAAACAACCAAGAAACAACAACACCCAAACAACACCCCAAAACCCCCAAATGTTATATTAATTAATATGGCTACAAACCTGGATTGCAGAAAAGCATAAAACACTCCAAACTTGGTGAGGTGTCTGTGTGTGTAGCTGTTAATGAGCTAAGTGAGCTGAAAAGTAAACAGGATGTGCCTCATTTCCCCTGATGAGCTTTTCTGTACAGGATCTTGGAATTTGCCTTCAGGTGAAATGTCAGGGATTGTACTTTCCCTTGGGAGAGCCAATTCTAATTAAGCAGTATACAGTCAAAATAATTTTTTTGTTCTGCCTTTATTGAGAAACACTTGAATACCGATTTTGTCACTGTACTAATGCTGAGAATATTGGTTGTTGCACATTACCTGCATGTATCTGAGCTCTGCAGTGTTACAGTGTGATGTAGGAATGAGTATAGAATAAAAACGGCGTCCACAAAATCAGCTGAGTGGAGTGAGCAGTAGCTGATCCTCATTACATTGGCTTTACTTTCAATTTAGACAAGGCACAAATAATGAAAACTTGTTAATTAAATAGTGTGGTGGTGGATTTATTTAACCCCGTGAGGTAAATGGCACACTTAAAACGGCGAAAGCTATTCTAATGTAACACTATGGGGGTATGGAAAATCTATCCCGACAATACAGACAGATTTTAGTTTTTGCAAGAAAAGACATTCCTTTAATTAAATGACAGTTTTAGCTGCTTAACCTGAATTTTATACTGAATACTTTCCTAAACATTTCAGGAGTTGATGTTGCACAGTGTGGTGTAGAGCTGTGAGAAACCTTTGTATAATTTTATATGTTGGTAAATGGACTTAAGACAGTGCAAAAATGCAAAATTTGGATTTCCCATACAGGTTTGTGCATTTGCATTCCAAGAACATTCAACATGCGGTTTTTAAGCACATTAGGAAAAAAAGCAGGATTACATTTGGGTATACATCTGGGTTTGAATTTTTAGTTCCCTTTAATGTATTTTGGTTGAGCTGAGCTTTTATGGTAAAGGACAGGCTCAGTACCCATAGTTGTATGTTTATTGTGTAATGAGTCTGATCTACTCAGAGCACACATCTTGGGATAAGCCTGTGAGATACTGTACAGTGACTGTGATTACATATAAGCCTAACTTCCTTTTAAAAAAAAAAAAAAAAATGTAGGAGTTGGACAGTGCATGGAATTGGCATTAAAGTGAGATTTACTGATTCATGGGTTACCTTTTGCCCTGTCTTCAATGGTATGCTTGAGGCAATGATTCACTCTAGTAATGTTATTTTTCAGAGACCCGTTTGAAACTCATCCTGCAGTTGGTACCTGAGTGATTTTGCATTCCTTCAGCTTTTTGTGGAAGTTGCAGCTCAAATAAATCCCCAGATTCTAACATGTAAATTATTCAGACACATCAAATTTCAGCTTTTCTCCTCCCCCCGCCAAGTTGCCAATTTTTGCATAACCAGTACAAGATTTTCAACTGGCTGACTTCCTTAAATTGCAGATGAGCCTCTTAGATGAGTGCAATCTTTAACCTTGTGAGAAGTGTACAGTCTGATGTGTTGTTTTACTTTTATAAGAAGAATAGTTCTGATTTGTTTTGATTTGAGACTTATATTTTACTAATGATCATTTTGTTTACACACCATGAGGTAGCAATTAGATGTGATTATTTATCAGTGTGATCATGAAAATGAAACAAGATTTTCAGAAGCATTTAGTAGTATTTGGTTGTCCAACTTTTGAGATATATTAAAAGGTTGTGATTTCAAAGCCAACAGATCTGTTTCTGAAAAGGGGATTTCTGTGGAACCTCAGATGTTCATCATTAGTATTAAATGTTCACTACTAAGAAATAACACATTGTTGAATTCAAATGTGAAAATAGGGAGACTACTTTTTATTGTAATTACTCAATAAATCATGTTCTTGATCTTCAGAAATTCTCCTTTGAGAAATCCTCCTGTAATCACAACTGATGAGGCATGTTGGGTGATGGCATATTTCTGTCTTTAGCAATTAGGTAATGGCCGTAAGATAGCACATAAAACTGCAGGTCATTATCTTGAAATGTAAAATATGTCAACCCTCTGCAAGGCCTGCAGTCTTCCAGATGTTCAATATCCTTGTCATTATTTTATGTAGCAATCCAGACAGCTTTGTTGCATGGGTTGTAGTGGGATATGATGCAAAAAGTGCTGGAGCTATGTTTTCCAACAATCATTGTGCAAGTTACATATATTCTTTCAAATACCCCCAGAAATGACATACCACTTGCAGCTGAGGCAGAGCAAGATGTTAATTTGGTGAGCATGCCTCCTTTTGGCTTGAGTAAGATGACTTCTTGCCATGTATGGGCTCCAGGCTTTGTTTTCTGTTGTTTTTCTGTTGTCAGACATATAGTAATGCCAACGAAGAACTGAAAAGCCACTTGGAGTAATATTAGCTAATGTGATGTTGGCATAGTGAGAAATCACAACTGTTCTGCTGGCAAAGAACATTTTTCTTCCTTCCTTTTATTTCCTATTAAGTCTCACTTTGAGAAACAAACTGAGGTATCACTGCAGGAATCAAACAAGCATGCTTGCAGGAGAGACATTAACAGTCTGGTTCAGGCATACGTCACCTACACATACTAGTGGAGAGCTTCATGGCTGGTTTTGTACCATTTATTTGTTTTCCAATACATTTCCTTTTTAAGCATACCAAACAATTCCTAATCTATTTTTTTTCCACATCCAGAATGCTATTTTTGTACTTTACTGTAATTCACCACCCCTATATATTTTGGTGTGAACATTTGAGGCTGAGGTTTTTTGTTTAGTCTTGTTTTTCTGTTGCATGAATGTTGTTATAAATGCAGCTATGAGAGAGAGTTAATTAAGCGTCATGGTGGATTGCTTTATTGATTCTACATACTATTCATTCTGCAAAACTGAAAACATTCATAAGCATGATATAGTACCATAAGGATNAAACCAAAGAAAAAAACCAACCAATGGGAAAAACCCCACAAACAAAACTAACAACAACAACAAAATATGGTGACTGATGAGATTAAGGAACTTTGTGGGTTCGGTGGTTTGGTTTGGTTTGGTTTATTTTGTGTGGGTTTTTTTTTTTCTCTCCTGGCTATAAGGGTGCCATTTATGGAATATGGCTCATAGAGTTAAAATAAATGTAGAGGAATAAACAGTGATTACCGGCTGGCTAAAATCAGGGCTTGCTTAAGCTGAAGGTTGTGTTGATTGCAAGGGGATGACAAGCGTGCATTATCATCTTCATGCCTGAGATAAAGAGGATTTAGTTTGAATTCAAATGTATTAAGGAGATTTGATTTTGCTTCTGTTAGGGAGGAAAAAAACCTGACAGAGGCTTCTGTCTGTCCTGTATTGGAAACAAAAAGCTCAAGGTGAGAGTGAGTGTTGGCAAATATACGTTCAGCCCAAGACCTTGTCTGAAGTGTAAGGACTAATGTAGATTTAGCTCAAATCAGATAAAACTAGACTTCCAGGAGTCTCGAATGTTGGCACTTATTGAAATTACTATATTGCTGTAGCTGGCCCTTAAGACTGATGTCGGTGGATCCAAAGAGATCTAATCCTCATGCCACATGTGTCTGGACTACAGCTTCAGTTCTCACTAGTGCAGTGAAAGTAGCTCAGTTTGTTTAGAAGGTGCAGAAACAACAGCAGCAAAACTCCGTAAATAATTGTTTAGATAATATCACTCATTTAAGATTGTATTCACTGCTACTAATTAAATTGTAGGTCTAGCAAGCTAAGAGGTAAATCTTGGCACCATACTAAACCACAATAATTATTAATGTAATTAAATTTAGTTATCTGTGTAGATTAGCAGAATGGTGTATTTAATATAGCATAAGCATGTAGCTTAAGCTGTGTTGTGTAATGGTGTATAACATAAGAAAAAGCCATCACTTTTTCCCTTGAGCAAAACAGCAGTAAGAAGAGGGTGCCTCAAAGGTACACTTTGCAGCATTAGAACAGAAATTGCTGATTGATAACAGAGGAAACTTAATACTATTATTCTGACTTACTATCTTTGTAGTAAAGCCAAGCTCTTAGAAATGGTTAATTATAGTTTCAATAAAAATATTTAGATGACAGCTGTAAGACTTCGTCCTTTCTACACATATGTTACAGAACTCTTTTGTTGTTTCGATATGTGTAAAGGAAGAAGTTAAGATGAACAAGTAAGAACAGATCTGACATCCTTAAAGTTACTCTCAGCAAAAGCACTGGAAAGGCAAGACAGGTTGTTTGGTCTCACCCCCCANGAATTATTGGTGAATTGTTGTGCTTCAGTCAGTATTTCTTTACAGGCTGCACATGCCTCATAGCCTGTGTGGGTAGCTACTAGCTGAGACACACTGAAGAGAAGGGGGGAAAAAAAACCCCAACCCTTTTGCCTACTTGTTAATAAAATCTGGTTATTAATCAAGGTTTGAAATCCATTTAGGATGTGCTACTCTGGTTAGCAGTTCTGTGTAAGAATAGTTAGGCTTTTTCTTCACTCTAAAGGTGATGGATTGATGAGAATTTCCCATTCCCAGTACTGAAGATCTTAATAACCTGCTGCCATGTGTGGCCAGCACATTGCAACAATCCCTATTGAATCAGCTGAAGTGAACTAAATATTGTCAGCATCCTGGAGGCATTTTATTGATCCTGGAATCAGACTTCATCTTTACCACTTCTCAGGTAGCTGCTTAGTTGATGCATGTTGGTGCTTGCTGTGCTACTGATGTGGTTGGCTTCGGTCGGAAACAGCTGGCGAGGATTACCTTCCTCTAGGCTGTCATGCTGGCTTTTACAACTGTTTTTTGGCAGGGTGAAGGATTGAGCTACGTTCTGCAGCCGGGGAAGATGCTGACATGGCTAATTCCCATTCTTTTGTGGCTTTGCAAACTCACTGCCAAATGGCTGCAGTTCTGAAGAGCTGCACTGTATGCAGAGGAAATGGTTCTCTTCGAGCCTATGGGTTGCTGGGGATTTTAAAGATGTTTTCCAGGGATCATAGACTTTTATTGAGCAGTGTTTGAAGACAGGTTCTGTTTTGGACTTATGGTTTAATATATGCATTTTCATTAGATGTGTTAGTAACAGACGTTCCTTTGGGAAAATAAACCTGTCCCTTGATAGGTTGGGGTTTTTTTCCATTTTTTTTTTAGCTCATATGTTTGTAATTAAGGCCTATTCTGCCCCACCAAAAACACTGTTTGGCAGTGCTCTTGTACTGTGTGCTTTATTAACAGTGAAGTAATAATAAACTGTAAACAATTTCAAGCAAGCTGAAGAGCAGGACAATGCCATCCACATGTGCTGTGAAATGAAACATCCTGAAGGAGGAATTGGGGGACTTCCTATGGAAGTGACAGTGCATTCTCAACACGCCTCTTCATGTCAAGTATAGTCATGTATTCTCCACATGGACTGAGAGGTGATGTTTATATACACTCGGTTGCTGATTTATTCATAATACTTTGAGTTATTTGTCCTTGTCTTCATACATACTGTAGTTTTCTGGTATTTTTAATACAAAGGTGAAAAAAAAAAATCTGAGATTTAAAATATATATTTTTAACTGTTAACTCTGTTTAACTCTGTTCCTTTGTTTCCTTCCTCAAAATTTATTTTGCATAAATAAATGCAAGTGAAGGTCTTGACAGTGCTATTTACTTTGGGAACAAATTCAACAGCATTATGTAACAGACTTATTTGTGACTGAATTTGAAATATATAGTTGTGAGTATTCACAATAGAGATGAAGGTTCTGCTTGTCCTCTGGGAAAGCCCATAACGTACCATGTACCTGAGAGTCCAGCCAGAGTACCTGGGAATTTGAATATTCACTACTGCAATGCACTGTGTGCGAGGATTATTTATGGAATAGTTCGCAAGTAATATTTAATTGTGCCTTTCAAAAAATCATTCAACCTGCCTGAAAAGGCAGACAAATATCAATGCAGGTTTTGCTTAGACTATAAGTTATTTTTTGACTGGCTAGCCTCATAGGCAGAACAGTACAGAAGATGTCTATATATTAATGCATGGAAAACAAATGCTTGTGAGGAAACTCTAAGTGTGCAAACCTGTTTTGCTGGAAACTTCTAACAGTGTGCAAGCCTGTTTTGTGTGATGGGATAAAAAGAAAACAAGCAATAGGTGAGATCTGTCATGATCTGCTGTAGCTGGTCTTGATCTAAGCTCTCAGTTGACCATTATCCAGTAACATGCCAGGAAGAAAAAGCTATAACTCATTTATTTTTAAGTGTTTGATAAAACTTTCCCTGAATTAGCTTAATTGGAGGATATTCCACTCTGAGAAGTGTTTTTTGTATTTGATGCCCCTGTAAAATAAAGTCTGTCCTCTTATTCCCCAGCTGCACCAGAATCCTCTGGTTTGGAAAACAAAACTGTTGTCCTGTCCTGATCAAACAAGTAACTCCAGCCTTGCCAAGGCAATGTGGGAATGAGGTGGCAGCGGAGTCCAGGAAAAAAGGAATCTAGAGACTCTTCCCTAAATTGTCATTTACCTACTAGACGCATTCTTATCTGTTGTGTTGAGTACTCAAAGGTACTTGATTTGTCTCAGAATCAACATCAGACCTTAAAATCAGACAAACACCCAGGCACCAATTGCCAAGCTAGCAGTGAACTCAACGCGCCAAAACTGAGAGCCAGGGAGCTGTTGAAATGCAAGGCAATGTCCAGAGCAGGATACTGGCTTCATGAGTTCATCCGAACCGTGGCGGCTGTTGTGTGTGTGCGCGCGCATGTGAGTGATTCATGCCTGAGGCTACTGGGTGATGTGCTGCAGTAAGGGTAGAGGAAGGAAGGAAGAGAAGAGGGAGCGGGAATGTGGATGGAACAGCAAACCACAAAAATGTCTCTCTAATCTCTGGGGGTAAGAAAAAAGCACTTAAGAGTGACAGGATGGGAGTGGGGAAAACGCTCCAGCTGAACTCTTTGTGAGCTAAACTGTAGGACCCCAAAAAAGCAAGCATAGTAGTTATAACTACATAGTACCATAACCACATTTCAGAAGTATTGAACAAACATATAATAATTAATTGCACATTTTTCCTATAAACTTTCAAACCACCCTCATGCATAATGTTTCACCCCCTTGCTCCTGTTTCATTAGTTACCCAACGCAATGGATTTAGAGAAATTCTGAAAAACACAGTTGCACAACTAGAGTTGACTGGGTGTTTTCATAGTCTTGGATAACTTGCATCATGATGTATCATAACCTGTTTTTTTCTGAAGAAACTTTGATTTTCTTTGATCATTTGGAGCCATCTTCCAGAAAAGGTCCCTCACTCATCTCTTTAGATTCTTTGTGGTTACGGAGTGTGCGAGCTGTGCCGTGTTTCACAGCACATATGGTGTGTTGAGACTGACATAATTCCAGGGCTGTGCCACCATGTAGTATGTGGAAAGGGAATTAGGGATGAGCATATTGTTTGTTGCCAAAGAAATAAAGTCTGAATTCCTTCCTGAAAGCTATAGTTCCTGATGTGTTGGCACTGCTTGAGAGCTCAAAACCATGAGATAGAGCAGTGAATCTTACAGTTGAAGACTGGCCTTCCCCAGGGCTGTGCAGAATGTGTCCTCTGGAGACATCAGAAAGTCCAGCTCCATGTGAACTTCGTGTTTTTTCACGCTCTCCTCCCTTTCCCATCTCTCTAATTTCTCCACTTTTGAAAATGTTCACCTCTCTGGCAGCCATATGAAAGAGACTAACATTTATTTTGATTACCAAGCTTCAGTCTGAGATTGGGACTCAGACTGAAGCCCAGTGGTTTGGACGTTAGCCCAGGGACTGTTATGGAACAGGTTGACATGGTACTTTTCCCTCTTGACCACTCCCAAAGAGCTGAAAAAGTGGCACGATATCATAATATTTTGGAATGCAACCATTTGGTCTTGTCAACCTGATGGGATTTTTTTCAACTGCAGGAAGGTGCTGTGGATGTTAGTGGAGTGGCAGTATAGGAGGTGATGGGAACTGTAAGCCTTTATCTGAGATCCTACTTAGTACCTCCCTTGCTATTGTTTGACTGGCAGCACCAGACTCTCTGGCTTTTGAAGTTGTTAGAACATGTATTTCTAGAGAGAAAAAAAACAGCTGTCACTCTAGATCAGCTTTCAAGTTAGTTTTTTTGATTTACTCAAGAAAACGTTAACTTAAATAATGTTATAAACAGAATCCATATGAATGTTTTCATTCTTCCTTCCATTGTTTTCTATATGTTGTATTGCTGCAAAGGGGTAAAGGAGATTACCTTTTGCAAAAGTGCAAGACATTGAATCCTTCACAGCCCTATGCAAAATGTTGCCCTGTGGCATTTCAGCACAACACAGTGCAGCTTGTTGCCATTAAACTATGGGGTTTTGTTCTATGTTCCTACAAAAATGTGCCTCCCTCTTCCTGGAAATTTAAGTGGTTTAAGTCCAAATGGGAGTATGTGTAGACTGCAGACTGTAACGTTCCTTAACGTTTTCTCAGATGGACTTTTCTGATGTTTCTCCTTAAGGCGCAGGAAGTAGCTGATATTCACAGGCTTTTCACCTTCGAAGGAGTGTAGAATTGGGGAATGACTTTTTTTTTTAAGATAGAAAGCAAATCAAATCACTATTATAAAAAAAATTTTTGTTACTGCATCTACAAAGTGTATAAGGGTATGCTGTTCTAATGTAATGACTTGACTAAAAGGATGTTAGAGCTCTTCAAAGATTTGTGTCATGCCAGGCTAACTTGTTGCATCTGTCACTTGGTTCTGGCCTGCCATTTTGCTCCACAGCTGAAATTCTCTCCATCCTGACACTAGGGGATCCGTGAGACTACGTTTTGTCCCCTGACACAGCCATCCTGCTGTAAAGTTTCGGACACTTCCTTATCTCAAAGGACAGTCCCAGCTTCCTTTGAACCCACAACTTTCTTACAGTAACAAAGAAAGTGGTTGCTGTAGGAAAACTATGGCATCTCTCAATTTCCTTTTCATTAGCTTCTTTGTTAGGATTTTTGTTGGCATTGTGCCAAGAAGGTCTGTCTTTTTACAACCAAAGATAAACTTGTTACTTAGACTTTTTTGGCATAAAAGTGGCTTTGCATAAATGTGATTTGTTTTTCTGGTGCTAGCAAGTCTGATGACTTAAAATGGAAACTTTTTTGGTTCTGCTGGTGCCCATTCCTGACTGTGCAAATGTATAAGTGAGAAGATAATGAAAAAAAAATTATTTTTTTTGGGAAAAAAAGGAATTTATTAAAGATGTCATTCAACTCCGTAGCTGCTAGTTTCTCTTCTATGGCTTTTTCAAAAAATTGCTTATTAGAAAAACAACTATCACACTGAGGAAAAGAATTAGGGCTATTTCAAGCATATTATTTCACCATTTCTTGCCAGTGGGAGACTCAGGGAGGGGGTTGGGGGTTTACAGTGGCTAGACAGACCATTAAATTGGTATTAAACACTTTTCCATATGAAGGAAGTCCCCTTCTGCCAAAAATCCAGGAGCAGGGGGATCAGTTTCAAGGCAAGTACTGCTGGGATGGGGCTAGATAAACTTTGAAAAATTAAGAGGTCACTGGGGTCGGGGTGCAGGCTTCAGAGCCCGTCTGGCTTGCTTCCTTATAGACTCTTTGAGAGCTGGCACACCAAAGCAGCATGACGTCCTGCATAAACATTTGATCCTCCTGACCAGTTTTTTCCATGGTATTAACTTTCTTAACAGAAAAAAAGTATATAAAACTGACTAAAGCTGTTTTATATCAATTTTCACCATGCAGAGCCGCAGAAAGATTCCTGTGTTGTGTCCAAAACAAAAGGGAGGGCAAAGGGAGAAAGAGCAGGTTGCCAAACTACTTGTATAGATCCACAAGCTGCTCTAGTTCCTAAAATAGCAGCACAACACAACAGAGGCCTCTGAAACTATGATAAAATGCACTGCTATTGACTTTTCAGCTGGTTAATCAAGTGGAAAAGATAAATAATATAAACCCTACAAATCTGGAAAGATGGAAAGGGATGCTAAGGTATTGCTTTAAAAACCCAAATCAAAGAAATGTTAGAGGGCTGGCTAAATCCCCAAAGCAAAGAGAACCTGGATGGAGCAACAGTGTCAAAACTGGATGCTGAGAGACAGATCCTGGGTTGAGCAGGGAGTTTGCACTGCATGATGAAGGGCGCAGGTATGCTTTCATGTTGCTTTTCTGTGTCCTTGGCTTTGGGGCCACAAGTCAGTCCCACCGTAGCTAGTACAGTCCAAGGCCTGCTTAAGCTGCCTGTTGTCCTCTGGCCCCTGGAAACCACCGTTATCTCTTGAGACCACTATGTGCAGTGCAGTCATTCTTTCTGTTTGGGAACAGAGACAACTAAGGGTAGCAATGTCCTGGCTAAATTGAGTAAGATGGGGCTGAAGCCTTGGCTGGCTGGATATGTTTCACTTTCCTGGAAGCCAGAGCCAAGAAGAATTACAGATTTGGCCCATAACTTCTATTGTTAAGAACATCTCTTCTGCCTGGCTTGGCTTTCATTCACTGAAAAACTTCAAACTACTGATCTCGGTTCAGTAAAAACAAACAAGCAGAAAATCTTTGCTGTGCTGTCATAAACTTCCCTTTTTATATGCCGGAGTTTTGTTTGGTTATGCTTTAACATTAGGTCTAGATTCTGGAAATGAACTAATGATGTTCCTCTTCTGAGCCTGACCATGAGAAAGTGCATCAATGCTCCTGTATGCAGCTCAGTGCAAACTTAGGCTGCACTGTGCGTGGGAATCCACCAGTGCAGAGCTTTGTGCTTGGAGGTAGCTCTGCTAATTTCCTGGTGAATTTTTGTGATATATCTGCACTAGCAGATGGTATTGTAGTAGCAGAGCTTTACTCTGAGATAATTTGGAGCCATTAAATAGTCACTGAAGCAGCTCAGGAGCCTGTATTGTCAATACAGGATCAAGATGGTTTGTTAAATCTGCTGGTTTGTTGTATTAAAGAAAAAAAAGTTGCTTTCTCTCTTAAATCTGGAAATTATTTTTTTCATAAACATAACTCCACATGCAGAGCTGTTTTGCTGTTTCTGTAAAACAATGGTGCCTGCCCTCTTTGCCTACAGTTATACAACCTTTTCTGGAAGTCCTCAAGGGCTAGATCATAGAATCATAGAATCATAGAATCATTGGGTTGGAAAAGACCTCTAAGATCATCAAGTCCAACCATCAACTAACACCACCATGACTCCTAAACTAGACCCTGGAGTGCCACGTCTACACCTTGCATACAACCCTGCACCTATAATGTGAGCAAAAAGCAGTTCTGTTCCCATAGCTGCACAACAGTTTGATCATAACATGCATATGCAAGTACATGTAATGGTGCAGGACTGACAGCCTGCTATGGATTCATACCTTTCATATGACGAAAATGCACTTTGGAGGTGACAGGCTCACATTTGGAAGCATATGCATTCCTGCCATAAGGAAGAAAATTCATTACGTATCGGGGATGTTTGGGTTTTATTGCATAAAACATCCAAATCTGGTCATCTGAATAAAGAGGGACATTCCAGGTGACCTTCCATTCTGTGATGTGACCCCAGTCAGATAGTAATAAAGGAAGACACTCTAATGACACAGAAGGCCAGTGAATGCAGTACATAGGGGGAAAGCAGGATCAAATGACATGACAAAGGCAAGCAGAAAAGATTTAATATGTTGCACTAAAAGCTGAAAATAACTTAGGGAGATGATAACATCTACAGCATGCGGGTGCAGGGAATAGAGCTTAAAGAAAAGAGCAGTAGAGACCACAGAAATGACCATAGTCCTTTTTTATTTTAACCACTTACAGGAAGGTGATGAGTCATCTCTTCCAGAGCTCTTTAATTTATTAGTGAGGTGAGTTTCCTGCTATGGAAATGAGAGCCAGCAGAACTGCCAAAGAGGGAGGAAGAGTGTGCATAGACATCTTTGTAAGCTCTGCAAGAAGAAGTAGGAGGAGGAGGCAACCCATTTGGCTGGGGAGAGGAACATGCCAGAGACACAGAAGTCAGGGAGCAAGAGTTATATTAGCCTTCAGAAGGTGAAAAATAAAAAAAATATTGTCAGAATTTCAGATACAGAATGGACACAAGTAAATGAAGCATTCTGAATTTAACTTATTTTTTTATGGATTTCTGAGTGCAGAAAAGGTCACTCTTGAAACTGTATTGCTCTGGTAGGTCACTGGAAGGTCAGCTGTCCAATAAGTTACAGAGCTATGTTAATTTGTTCCACATTGGGCCTGAAGTCTACAATTAGGTGAAACAGAGTTTTATAGAAACTTCTTTACTGAAGTAAAAGCTCAGATTTTCAGGTCCTGTCATCTGCATGCACTTTCTGGACCTGACTAGCAGTCCAGCCGGAGAGCTTGGAAACTTTCTGGTAGAAAGATGTTGAAAGGTATATTCTTTTTTTAATATGGTTTTGTTTTTAACATGGGTTTTTTTTTGTTGTCGTTGTTCTTGTTTGGGGGGGTTTTTTTGTTTGTTTGGTTTTTTAATTAATATCTTTCTACTTGAAAATTTTCTCAGAAGTTGTAACTGGCAGAAAAACTCATCAAAAGGTTAAAACACTTCTAACAAAAGTGCAGCCTGGCAGGCTGCATGCACATATCTGCCTGTGTATTATTTGGCCCTTTGGGGAAGAGGACAGGTCACTTAGAGGCGACAGACCTTCTTCCTTAGCTGAAGTGCTTGAGGCTTTGAACTGAAGTATTTTTATACTTAGATGTGTGAGTATTGTTACAAATAGAGACTGTATGGGGCATTAGCAGTACAACAGGATAAAGCTCTCTGTAAAATAGTCTTGAATAATTATACAGCTGTAAATAAGATTGAACGTTCTCCATGTTCACTCATCCGCATTGTCAAACATCCTTTCTAACTCTAGAAATTCACAACATCTGAAGCTGGTGTTTACAGAAAACCAACAGCTTGTAAATGTTTTTTCAGGCTTGATGGGTTCAAACTGGCACCATGTGTTCAAATACCTCAGTTTCCATGAAGCTGGTTTCCATTCTGAGCTTTGCAGATCAGGCCAGCCAAGTTGGTGGCCAGGCATTATTCATACTCACTAGCTTAGATAAAACATTCATCATCAGCATGTTAATATTTGTTATGTGGGTTTGTTTTATGGGGTTTTTTTTTTTCCAATTTCCTCTGCTTCTTCAATAACTCCCCAATTTCTTGCAAGCCTTAATTTGAAACTATTTAAGTTTATATTATTTCAACTTCCAAAGATGATTATTTGGCATTGAGTAAGCAACCTTAGCCATGTACTTGCTGACATTCCTCCATAATAACTCTCTGCCTCTACTTTATCGCTTATGGAATTGCTTTCTAATCCTTTTCATGGGTCTTTTTTAAATGGCTTTCTTATATAATAGATAATAACATTTCTTATAAAATGAAAGTAAAACCAATTAAATCTGCCTTATTGTACTTACAAAAGATTGATGTGTGTAAAGTCTAACGGCTTATTTGGGGATTTTAATCTAGAAGTGCCCTGCAATAACATTCTCTTGTGTTCTGGGAACTCACCGTAATAGAGAAGCCACTGCCTGCAGAGATGCTGAACTAAATTAAAGTATTGTGTGCTGGTATTCTAGCATTTGCCTCGTACGTTAATCTCTGGAAAATGCCTGAAAATACCCTGAAGTAGCAGCCATTTCTTTGTTTAAGTTTGAAAGCTTTTTGTATCTGTTCTCATTAATGCTGTAGTGCAGAAGATTCACTGTTCAGTAAATGAATTGAACAGAAGCTTCTGCAAACCAAGAACAGATTGCAGTTTTCCCATTTCTGTCTCCATTTTATTTTTGTTGTTTGTAAAGGGTTTAAATTTGAGCTCTAGGGACCTAAGTTTTACTATGCTTGCTTCAACATATGTGTTCCCTGCTAGAAAGAAGCAAAATAGTTGGACCTAAATGAATACTGCAGAAACTTAAATATTATGCTGTCTGAATGATTGAGGATTTCTTACCCTACCTTAGTCTTTCTCTTGAGTTATATTTACATATATGAGACTTTAAGAGTATAGTTTCTCTGAAAGGAGACTGAAAAGTCTCTCATTTTTCTTCTCCTTTATAACATTTTCATTTATCCAGCCCTGGATCAGAAACAATACCATGTGATTTACAATTGTATATGACATAAATAGTTGAAGCTGTAAGAGCAGCGTGTAGTAAACAAACAGACTGCAGGCAGTAACATATTTGAATACAGGATTTTTATGCATGAATAATCCATGAGTTTATAAAAATCAGTCTGTTTATAGACAATTTAGGAATAGAAGAATGCTTTAATTCATGAAATGACTTATCTTCTCCAGCTTAAAAAACAATTCCACAAAATTCCAAGAAAAAATAGTTGTGACATACAGGTTTGCCAAACTTAGCCGTTGCTATTTCAGAAAATAGAGTATGCATTCATTAGGACAAGGCCTGCAAATAGAGTATGTATCTCTGAGTGCACTCCCCTAGCTGCTGATCTGTGCAGTCGTACCTAAGCTGTAGGTGAACACCCTTGAACATCCTCCTACAGCTGCAGCTCTGCTGGTTGAAAATGTTATTGCTTCCAGCTGCTTGTCCTGTTCTGCTGCCTGATGTTATGCCCCTTTTAGAGCTGCTGGAGGAGCTCCTCATGCAGCCACTTCTCAATCCATTTCTGAGAAAGTGAACGGATTGGCAAAAACATGTTATTTAAATTGTTTAGGTGGTTAAATACATGAGTAGTTTCACTAGCAGATCTGAAGGGACAGTTATAGCTGGAGTAAGAAAATGATGGGTGTCCATCACCTTGCTCTAACTCTGGCCCAGTGAATAAGTTAAGTATTGTCATGCCAAGTAAATGATCAGGAAGAGGAGAAATGGCAGGATGTGCATCCTGGCACACAGTATAGCTCTGCTTGGAGATGCCCTTGGAGTGTCTGGGCAGTCAGGGCAGAGTGTAGGAAGGCCTTCTATTCTAGAGGAGAAACCAACACCTATTTGTCACTCTAGCCTGAAAGAATGTAGCTGTTTCAGAAATAATGATTATGATATTTCTGAGCCTTTTTCTTCATTGTTTTTCTTCAGCCAAAAGTTTCTGTTGAATTTGAACTAAATTATATCCATAGTTTATGACTGATTTGAAAAACATTTTTTATAGCTAAGAAACTAATTTTCTTCTCCAAACCAAAGAAAAAAAAAAAAACATCAACTCCCTTCCCACCTGAGCTCTTTTCTGCTTCTGATGCAAGTTTCTTTAATGGTATATAACAAGCTCTCTATGCCTTTCACCTTAGGTTTCCTGTACTTAAAAACAATACTTGCAAAGAAGGAGCTCTATTAGGATAAATTAATATCTTGGAGTGCTTGCAATAAGAAAAGCCCTTTACTAGTTTTAAGGCAGGAATAGTAAAAGCTAGTTTTAAAATGCTCACAAAGGAAACAATTTGAAATGGGAAATCAGAAAAGGACTGTGAAGAGAAAATAACGAAGGGATTAGGACAGTGTGGTAGAGTTTCAAAGTGAGGGTCCTTATATGTATTTAATTAAGAGCCAATAAAGTAGGATTTAAATGTACATAAACTAGACACAGTAGAAACTTGTTAATTTGCGCTCTAATAATTTGCAGATTTTATAATTCATGCAAAGAAAAAAAAAATTAGAAGCTTCCTTCTGCCTCCCAGCAGCGGTTTAAACCAGAGGCAATAGTAAAATAGCCTACTATTAACACTTAGTTTTTTTGGCAAGTATACCAGAAAGCAGTGGCTAGCACATATGACTGTGTTATAACGGATTAACTACTGGATCAGCATTATTAGTGCACCATAAAATGTACTTCGTTTTATCTCTGCGTTCCTACTCTTTCAGACAGCACCCAGTGTAACTCCTTGAGATTTTCACTGATTTGGAGTGGGTCATAAATAAGCACTTGTGCCAGGTCACAAATGCAATGATTTGCAATAACTCTCAGGCATTAAAATCACAAATTGCCACCACCAACAGACTAAAGGCCTGATCACAGAAGCTTTTGAAAGTGTGCCTGGAAATTCCTGGGGATTGTTTGAATTTTCTCTTTCAGGAGGTTTTAGTCAGTGGGGGTGGGTGGCAGGAGGTCAGTTCTGTTGCTGTTGCAGTGCGCTGTGTCTGTGGGACAGTTCACAGTATTCATGCATCAGTATAGGCGAAGGAAACAAGAATGATCTGTTTCAGGTTGATGCGAATTTTTCTAAGGTAAATCCTGATCGGTCAGCTCCTGCCCATTATTGTTATTATTAATTATTATTAATCAATATATGTCTGATTTTATTGCTGACTTGTGCAATATATCCAGATTACATTGTTCAGTGATGCAGTTTTAGTGTCTCTTCCTTTAGGCTTATTTACATAGAGGGTAAATTAAATTTAATGTTACTCCGTGATACTATAGTTGGTACTAAATTAATATTTGACTGATTTTTCAGCCACTTTTAACCTGTTATTCTCATGTTGTGTGGAATATTTTCAGCTTTCCTGGGTGTCAGAGTCCATACAGAGTCTAAGAAATATATTATTAAAACCTAGATAAATTCCAAACATACTTCATACATTTAATTCATTAATTTTGTAATTAGATTGAGATGTTAAACATATTTTTATTTCTAAACTAATATTTACTTAAATGAATTATGAATCGGTGTTCTTTTTTTAATGCCACCAGAGTATTTTAGTATATTTTCCTTTGAATTCCAGCTGTGTGAATTGACCTTGATGCGCTGCACCAGCTCTACACTAAATCAGAAAAAATGAAGAAAATTGCAATGTGACTATGTCAGATGAAGATCTTCCAGTCTGCTTTAATCCGGACTCCAGTTACCTGGAAACTGTCTATCCAGTTATATGTGAAAACTTGGGGGGGACAGTCCACTCAGCCAAATTTCATCACCTGCCAGGTAATTACCCATGTAGAGCTCTGGGCAGAGTAGGACCCATTCGTCTTTGTTCTTCTCCTGTGGTGTATTTGATTAATCAAACATACTTTTCTGCAGCTTTCATTTTGCAGCTAGAAGGCCCGTAGCAAGGTAGAGGAGCTGGCATTTGCTTTGTGATTCCAATTAAGTTGAAATTAGCATGAACTTACGTGCAGTAGCTGATGTTTAATGTATGTTAGATGAAATGGTACTTCGATAAACTGACTCTGAGGATTGTTGACATTTCTCCTCTGCATCCTACAATGCGATTAAACTGCAGTAGTACTGTGTGATTGATAGAGTTAGTTCTACCTTGTGCTATACCTTTCTGGCACATGGAACCAGATCAGCTTTTAAGGCAAAACTTGTTTGAAAACAAACAAACCAACCCCTAAAAACCTAAAACCCCACACAAAACAAAGCACACACACAAAAGTCCCCCAGACAATTGGAACATCTGCCCTAACTGTTGCGGTAAATAGCAAGGATCAGAACAATTTTTAAATGGCATAGGAAATTATTTTTCTGCTTTATTTTAATCTATTTTGTATTTTCATTGAAACAAGGGGTCTCTCGGAAATAGCACACACTAGAAATGCTTAGAAAATGCTTGCATTGCATCTTATTGGCAAAAATGAACCAAAAAAATAAACATTAAGTATTTCAGTCATGCCAGGTGTTGCAGATGTTGGCCAAGCCCAGATCCTTCACAAAAGGATCTATTTTTTTAGCATCGGTCTTTTGAGGAAATGTGAGTTACTACAGTTCCATTACACCTGCAGAACTGAGGCTCCAGCAAGAAATCAATAGGCCCTGGTGACTTAAATGCTTACCTTTCAAATGGTCTGTGTTTCTAAAAAATATCTCATGCTACGCATTTGCCAAGGCTCCTTTAAGCAGAAATTGGTTTGCTTGTTTTGTAGGAGCATTTCCCCCCAAATAAGAGGAGATCAGTTCATCTTGTCAAGAAGTTTTCTTCTGCTACTTCTGTTGTAAATGGTACTGTTTCTCTTCACTATCCTGCTTTGCCTTTTCCTCCCATGGCCTGCAAGGAAGTCTGCTCAGGCTGAGAGGCAGCAGGAATCTGTTGACAATGGAGAGACGCCCCAAGAAAGGCCATAATAGCACAAGCCAAGCATTAGGAATTTACTGCAACATTCCCTGGGCAAAAGGAGATGAGCTATAAGACAAAAACATTATTCTGGCAAGAATATGCTTAAGGATGTAATTAGTAACAGTGATAGAAGAAAAGAACAGGTATGGAAACATGAAATTAAATGGAGCTACGTATGCAAACCTGCTCTTGATGTTGGTCACTATCAGTGATTTTTAAAGCAAATACGACTGGGCAGCACCAACTTCCTTTTATTTAACTGCCAATCCTAATGGCAAATACCATTGCCTCCATTTAAAAAAAAAAAACTTTTTCACAGGTTGGCACTGAAAAGGTGTGGGGCCTTTGCTGTCCCATAGCATTCATCTCTCCTGGAAGTTCAGCCTTCAACAATTGCTTGGGGACTTGTGCCACAGCTGAGCGCGCTGTCTGTGTTAGGGCAAACCATGCCACGTGGGCAGCAGTTTTCTAGCCTTCCCCCTTTGATGAAGCTAGGAGCCACCTACATGCTTTAGTTTTAGAGCATGGCTGACAAGGTAATTTATCTTTTATATATTTTCCTAGTGCACTTGTTCAGCCAATTTTTTTTTTATCACAAGCTATAATTGAGCTTGTGTATCTTTGAAAAAATGTTTTGAATTCCTCATAGTAGTCAAGGTATTTTTCCGTCTATTTTTTAACCATGTTTAAATTGTATTGCCTCAACTAGTAAATATCAGTAATTTAAGTATCAGTAATTTATGGGTTTTGTTCTTTTTCATATAAATGTTTCCCCTAGGATTAAGCTTGAAATAAATTACTTCATGTTGTTGCCCATTACTTGCATTCATGGGTAAATTAAAGTGTCTGGTTCCCTGTCACTGATTTTTCAAATGTTAGTAATTAAAATTGCAGAAGTGTTTTTAATGCCAAAGATTAAACAGATGTTGGTGGACACATTACCTTTAGAAACAGATTTGGCAGGTAAAATTTAAAGTAGGAATGGCTGTTTCTGTATTCTTTGGTTTTAATTTTATCTTTGCTGGCCTTTCAGGTGTGCTTAAAAGCAAGATGGATTATGAAAATGTCTGCCACAATTTATTGGTATGTATCCCTAAAACAGGAACATGTGAGATGAGAAACTCTTCATCTGGAGAAGTGTGTGTAATGGCTGATATCAGAAAAGCTGTTCACCCATCCTCTATGATGATAACCTGAGAGCTGTTACTAAGTTCATTATAGCAGCTGAAAGGATGCTTTTCCTGCTATAATCTGACTATGGTTTTTTGTCTGTACTGACTCTGAAGCTCATTCCTTATGCTGATGAATGTCTTCATATGGTCCTGAAACTCACTGTCATCTGGGCATGTCTCCCCGTTTCTCTTGTGTTGCTACCTTGTGAGTGATTTCTCATAATCACAGCACATTTTTGTGAAGACACATCACATCTTCTGTCCTGCCAGACACAGTCCTCAGAGTCTCAGTAGCTGGAGGGCAGCCAGACAATATCTTGCAGCTGCTTTGTGAAAATCCCAGTGGCTGAGACCTCAGTGATGTTAGGACTCTCGGACATATCCAGATGTCAAGGGCCCATCCTGAGCTTCGAAATGTTCACAAATTCCTGTGAGTAATAGGTACACCCTGTCTAAAGAACGTGCCTGTGCTGTATTTCTTCTTCAATATCTATTCTATCTCCAGTCCAGACTCCCTAGCACATACAAGTTTAGAAGGAAAAAAATGCTGTAAGCCATTTTATACTCAACTAAATACAGGCCATGCCTCATCCTGGTATAAGAATAGAGCTGATTAAAAGCTGCTCTAATGTATTTCTAGCTGTTTGAGATACCGTTCATGTACTGAAGTGTTGGCTCTTGCCATACCCTCCTGTACCAATAGCCAGACAAGGACTAGTGAATTGCTGATCTAATACTATGACATGCCATGTGATGGTTTCTCCACCCTTGGGGAATTCTTCTAAAGAGTTGAAGCTTGTCTGAAAACTGTTTTGCACTGTTGGAACAGTTTAAAGAAGCTGCCTCCCATCACTGAGTCGAACCCATTGTGTCTAACAGATGTTTGCACTCCTGTCTCAGAAATGCATGAATTCACGTCTGAGCCTTCACCTGACAAAGCACGTTCAAGTGGGGTCCCTCCTCCTCATGTTGTTTGCTTTTCCACCCAATTTAGCCTGCCAGTGTATGTGCCAATGCTGAGCGCTCTGTGCACACTCCTTCAGTGTCAGCACCCAAGTCTCCGAGCGATCTCACAGACAAATGATACACACATCTCTTCCCAGAAATTTTCTAATCTGACTATGAATAATACAGAGTGTGTCAAAAATGTCTGTTTGATCTAGTGGAAGTGGCAGTTTCCTGAGTTGGAAGTTAGGACTTCTTAGGCTTTATCCCTGGAAGGGGAGAGGTGCAACCTGCTCCGTTACTCTGGGGAAGTTATTCTGCTTAGTGCATCTGTTTGTGCTCCTGTTGTTTGTTTGCCTGTTTGTCTTCTTCCTTAGACTGTAGGGTGTTTGAAACAGGGTGATTTCNAGCCTGTGAAATTTTCTGCACTACAATGAAAACAATTGAAAAAGGCATTGGAAGATAGAGTATGCTGTAAAAACTATTCACTTGCATGTTCTCTCAAATTTGTACATCTCTTTGGTGATTAAAAAGTGAGTCTATATTTTGATAGCAAAGTTAAACCTAACAAAATCCAGTTTTCCCCCCATGATTTCTCCTTCTTCCTTTTCAATGTTCCTTACAGTGTCCTAAAAAAGACCCTTATCATTCTGCTTTTCATATAAATGTATGGATTGCCCTTCATTTTCAGAAAGTCACCTGGGGAGTCAGTGGCTAGAGGAGTTTTGGGCGGGGCTTCCATGTCAGTTGCCCAAGCTCAGTCTTTGCTGTCAGGAAGTGGGGCCATGGTTCCAGCTGATGCCCGGGGAAGCAGGAAGGCTGGTGCCCAGGACAGAATAGCTGTATTTGGGTATGGGGCCCCACCTCAAACTTCCTCAGCAACAGGACAATTTTATTCTCTGAGCTCTCTGATGTGGCCCTTTAATGTTTTCTTACTGAACACACATTTAATTTTCCTTCAAACTGTCTGGTACATTTAGCAGTTGGAAACAGCTTTCTTTCATTCCACCAACTCCAATCAAAGATGGCATCCACCTTGTCTTCCAAGTGTTATTATCTTTACAGTAAATTCATATACCTTTTGAAACTAAGCATTATGCTTATGGCTTCACTTTTGCCTGTTCAGAGAATTGTCTAGATAAAAAGAAATAAAATAATAATAAACTCATGATGTTTGTGAGAACATTTGCTTTCTTAAACCATTTGAAGCTAATTTTATCAGGCCATTTCTCCAGCAGGTTTGTGATCTCATCTTTTATTAAACTCTCTCTGACCTTGCTTGTCAACAAAGGTCAGACATATAATATGTTCCCTACCTTCTTTTTTACCAAGTGGCACCCATTTTGGTGCTTCTTTCCTGTTCAGATAGCTACTTTTCTTCCAGCTGCACAACTGCTTTTTAAGGAAGGTGGGTGAAAATCAATCCACCTCTGGAGTTCAGCTTTTCTTACTGTTAGTATGTGGGTATGGTTTGCTCTGGGTAGTTTGCTGTTGCCTTTAGTTTTCCCCTTCTCTAAGTGTGTAGCCTGATCCACCCACTGCTAAGCTCCAACTGTGACAAGTTAAAAGGGTCTGCCTGCCTCTTTATTTTACATGGAAGATAACAGAAATGTCTTAGCCACTCAGAAAGCGACGTGCCACTTCTTGAAATCAGTGCTGAATCCAAGTCTTGGGCGATGATGGTCTCTGGATGCTAGTTTCGCCAAGTGGGAGTGGTTCATAGTCCCCTTCTCTCTCACCCCTGTCATGTTAGTGACTTGGGGACTGTCTGTCCTCAGCTCCTACTGCTTACTGTTAGATGGGGCATTTCTCACTTTCTTCCATTAACTCTTCACTGGCTTGATGAGTGTGCTGGTTTTGGCTGGGCTAGAGTTCATTTTCTTCATAGTAGCTAGTATGGGGCTATGTTTTGGATTTGTGCTGAAAAGTGTTGATAACAGGGATGTTTTAGTTGTCGCTGAGCAGTGCTTACACAGAGTCAAGGCCTTTTCTGCTTCTCACACCACCCCACCAGCGAGTAGAGTAGGCTGGGGGTGCACAGGAAGCTGGGAGGGGACACGGCTGGGACAGCTGACCCCAACTGACCAAAGGGATGTTCCATACCTTATAGTGTCACGCTCAGCAGCTAAGGCTGGGGGAAGAAGGAGGAAGGGGGGGGATGTTTGGAGTGATGGCATTTGTCTTCCCAAGTAACTGTTATGTGTGATGGAGCCCTGCTTTCCTGGAGATGGCTGAACACCTGCCTGCCGGTGGGAAGGAGTGAATGAATTCCTTGGTTTGCTTTGCTTGCACGTGCAGCTTTTGCATTACCTATTAAACTGTCTTTACCTCAACCCACAAGTTTTCTCACTTTTACCCTTCTGATTCTCTCCCCTTTCCCACTAGAGGGGAGTGTGTGAGTGGCTGTGTGGTGCTTAGTTGCTGGCTGGGGTTAAACCACGACAACGAGCGTTGCAGAAGAGCTACAGGAGTGCCTTAGGGGTGAGAGTTTTAGTAGCCTAGGTGTTGAGGTTTGCTTGCAAGTCATGGAAAACTAGAAGAGTTGGACTGCACGTTTTTCCATTAGAATTTTACTTTCTTCCAAAAAGTAGGGGTGGGTTTGTTTTCCTTGCTGAGTCAAAGCAGGTCTCTGAAGTAAGTGTGCTGTGTCTGTCTTCTGTTGGGATATGGCTCCAGGAAAAAGGAGCTTCTCTGTACTTCACTACCACTCTCATCCTAGGTGCATCCATGTCTAACCAGGAATGTTAATATCTGTTTGCTTCTCCAGCTTAATTTCTGGCAAGTTTGGAAGGTAATTTCTTGTTGAGAATTTAGGATGTCATATCATTTCTTAGAATAAAGCAGCATGTGCAAGTATATGAGTCGAAGTTCCCACAGCATTTCAGTTTCTTCTCCTGGAAGATATAGTCTTATTTTAGGAATCAGTCATCTGTCCATCTCTGTTGATATTGGGATATAATATTCATTTGTCATCTCTATAAAATCTGTCTGTTTTGTCAGTAACATACACACGCAGCTGCTCCTTGAGCCTCATCTGATCCCTGAATCCATCTATCCTGGAAATGTGGGTTAGTGTGCCACTGCTGTTGAATGGCACTCTCCTTTTTTACAGTCTGTGCCTCCCCCTATTTATCATTCTTATTGTCTTGGGTTAACTCTGTATCCTTAGCATCACCTTTTTTGCCTTTTTCTATCTTTTTACTTGCTAGTTATGCCCTATTCTGGCTAACTTTATCCCCCTTTCCCGCTTGATGAATGGCTCATTTCACCCCAGGCCACATAATCACTACTCCTCTTCATCTTCCCTTGTGGAGAACTTGAAAAATGTACTTGCAGAAATATTTAAGGATAGGATGCTTTGTGCCAAATTAGAGGCACAAATCCCACCATCTTTAATAAGGTGCACATCTAATGTTTCATAAAGCACTTTGAAAATTTATGTCCCTACCTCTGCTTCTCATTTAGGTCACAAATTACCCCTGATTGTATTATGGTTACTGTTGCATCAGTGCTGTGTTTTTTATTTCATCCCACCTTTCTTTTAAACAGCTCTTATCCTCTCTCTTGCGGGTAACCCAATTAATGGTTCTGTTACATGTAATTCAGTGGCAAAATCCTTGCTGCCTCCACTGGGCACAGGATCAGTCCTTACAGTTCTCTCTGTCTGAAGTCCTTTTTCCCCACCTGAGGACAGAGGGCTGTGTGTGTTGTACGACACAACGGGGAGGGTATAGGCATGTTTGCAGTTTCTGGAAACACTGCCGAGGCAATTATCACATGATGTTACTAAATATTGCACTTCTGTGGGTTCAGAAAATCAAAACAACCACCTTCCACCAGCCTCCCAATAGGAGTTAGATATAGAAATCAAATCAATGCTTCCTTTTTAAGGCACAGTGTAAAAATACAGTGAGAGCAAAAGTAGTTCAAGTCTGCAAAGAGTTCCACAATGCATTTACCTCTTTCTCTGCATTTTTCTTGTAGAAAAATTGTAAAATTGTAATTGTTTCTTGTAGAATTTTTTTTTGTATTATCCTTTATCAAACCTGTGTGGTGGTCTTATCTTGACTCTAGCTTTTAACCTCTTAAATGGCTTCCCAGTTTCTATGTATTTTACAAATCTCCACCGTAGGTTGTTAAGGTATGCTTTATGTTTGTATATGGTGAGAATCACTGTTTGCTCTGTGAATACTACACTGAGCCAATGCTTTTGTTCTTTTTAATAAAAAGCTAAATGAAAATTTCTGTTCGAAGTTATGGTAGGTGATGATTAATATGTTGAATGAGGTTACTGCTATTTTATGCTATTGTTGAATGAGTGAAACACATGGCTGAAGTTTTAAAATATGACAGTGTCTGGTTTTAGGTTTTCTGCTGGTTTTGGTAGCATACTTGGGGTCACAAAATAAAGCTAACACATAATACATAATTTTGTGTCTTGAATAGAATGATTGGTTCTGAAGAATAACACTCAAACATTGTTTGCCTTCAGGTGTCAGTTTGGAGCTGCTGCTAACTGATAACTGACTGATAAAGGGAAAGAGGGGAGGTCTACTGGATTTACACAACTTCTTTTCTTCATGCTCCTTTGCTGTAGGTTTGTGTCTTAGTTTCTAGAGATGCAGTGAACAAAGTAACCCTCTAAATGAGAGGTCAGGTTTTGTTTCCAAGATTAGTGCTGTTCAGCCCCAACATCTTTCCCTGTGTTTCTCCCTTCCCGTTCCCAACCATCTTTGCCTCTTTGTCTCACAAACTGCACAAACTGCTCCCTTTCCTATTGTATATACTCATGGGGTATGAAGATGGCTTTTATTTCGGGATCATCATAGCTCCTGATGGATGAATACAGAGGAAAGAGGAAACAAATTATGTGGGAACCTTGGTTTAGTTGAAGTCCAAGGATGCTATAAGATAGGGGAGATATAGGAAGCAAGAAGAGAGAAGATAGTGGGATAAGCTGAGCGGCCCTGTGACCTCAAACTTGAGGTAGTTGCCAGCAACTTGAAGGATCTGGATGTTTGTGGAAACCTTAAAAGAAGGATCAGGCTAAAGAGGTCTACCCCCTCAGCTTTGCATGGCCCTCTATCCCACTAAACTCTTGAGAGAGGAAGTTTCGAGTACCTCCAGTTTTTTATAGCTGTGGCCTGAAGCAGAGGATAAAGTATTACTGTTGTCACTCAAAACTATCTGGAAAAGCTTTTTGTGGCAGTGTTGTGCCATTTCACTGAAACAGTGTGAATATGAGAACTTTCCTCCGCTATTGTATTTCCATGCCCTGCCTTAGCTGTTACCCATTACTTATGCTGTTGTCTTTCAATATTAGTTTAAAAAGCATCTGAGAGGTTGCCAAGGTTACTGTTTGCCCTTGCTGCTCTGAAGGCCAAGAAGGTAAAACAATTCTCATTCTTTGTTTTCCCAATTTTTTTAGCTCTTTTTTATCGTATTGGTTTTTCAGTAAGATTATGGCCTTTACTCTTGAGACAAAAGCAAGAAATAAAACTGTTCAATAACAGATGTAATGGGGATGAAACCTAATTCAGGAAAAGAAAAGTTATCCTGCATTTCACAGTAAGTATTTTACTTCTTTGCGTGATTCCACTGTGTAATCAGGAGCTCCCCGTTCCTCGAGCAACACATTACAGTGATCAGGTTGCCACAATCTTGTATTCTCAGATTTTCTTTCCTATTTCTTGCACCCGCAAATGAGAACTCATGGTGTTTGCGTGGATGTAACATGCTTAGATAACAAGCTCTGATTGTTCTCAGACAGGTGTTTGAGCCGTAACGATAGTCCTTCTCACGCTAGCATCTCAAAGACTAAATTATGGGATTGCTTGTAATTCTTCAATGTATCAGACAATCTGATCTCAATTAAATTACCAACTGCAGTACAGGCCACAGAGACATCAAATCCTACCTAATATGCCTATATTATTTTTAGATAGTCTAGTCTATTTATCTTCATTTTTTTGTTGATTTCACTGCAGCTTTATAATTAAGCCTGTCTCTGACATTCTGGGAAAAAAGAAAAAGTGCCCTGTAGTCATGGCCAGTTGGATACTGTCATTTGTTAGAAAATGTTGCTGCAATGATAGCTGTGTTACACATTGTTTCTGCCTGTCACTATAATGTATGGTGTCTAGGGATCCTTAATCCGTAGACTATTTGACCCAGTTGAGTGGATTGCCTTATTCAGTTGATAGCATATATTATGTCATGGCCTATTTGTGAATTTTAATTTAAGGATTGTTGGTCTGGTTGCCTTCAACAGTTCTTTCTGTCAAGTCAATGAAAGCTTTTGAGATTTTGCTGCTTTATTTGTATGTCATGACTTAATTCTTCATATACTTTAAAAAATAATCAACTGCATGTAGATAGTACAGCAGTAATACAGTATATGTAGACATCTGTACTGTAGACTTACAAATTGAAATGCTCAAAAATGAGTAACAGTGCTCAAAGGCTAATTGCATGTAAAGTCAAGCACTCAGGGGTAGGAAGCATCAGGCTTAAAATTCCTACATGCAGGCAGGCATCTTCTAGGATTTTCAGAAGGATGTAACCAGGTAAAGTGTCTAGCTTCTGTTGAAATATATCAAAACCAGGGCCTAAACCATTACGTGCTTTTGAAAATCCAGCCAGGTACTGATCTGTATCTTTGGATAGCTGTATACTTTTGAAAGTAACTGTGGTAGGTGGGGAGCCTGTATTTAACTGGAAGTCAATGCGGTTTAGCCATTAGTGATTTTGTATTAGTATTAAGCACTATATAAGTACAAAAAAAAAAAAAAGTTCTGAAGTACTAGGCCACTTGTCAGAAAAGTGGGTTTTGTTTAGATATTTAGGGGATTTTCTCTAGAACCCAAACCTGAAAAAAGTTAATTGGAGTGACTCAAAGTATATAAAATTTTAAGTTCTTCACAGAAGTGAGGCACATCAATGCAAAACTATCAGGCATATAAAGTTCTTAAGAACATAAAAACCAGGTGTTTTTTGCTTTTGAATGATTAATCTAAATCCAAAAAAAAGTTTGTTGGTTTTTTTTTTTTTTCAGGCTAAGCATGAATTTCACTCTTTTTCAGTACTGAGCCAAATCTTTACTCTTTTGAAGACGTCAACAAAACCACCTCAAAGTACTTCTGCCTCACTCAATGTTATTTTCAGGAATTGCTTAAAGGTAAACAGTAATATAACTTGATGTTATAAGGTGAGTAATTAAGAAATGAGAGATGAATTAATGTGCTGTCCATGAAATTATCATTCTGATAATTGTTTCATTTGTAATTATATCGAGTTTAATCTGACAATAATACTGAGAAGCTGTGGCTTTTTAAACTGTCCTTTGTTCGGGGGAAAACTCTAATTTGTTTGACATGATTCATTTGCATCTATGCTTTTCTAGGGTTTTTTTGCTAAACTTTGAATGAGCCACTGACTTGTGCAACTAGATACATTAACATGGACGATAACGTGCTCCATTTCAAAAGGAAGAATGGAGGACCAAGTTGAATGTGCGCTTTTCCAAAGTTAATAGTTGCACAGTGTATCTAACTGCATTATTATTGTAGTCTCAGCAACATTTGAGCGTTCAGAATTCTTTGGAATGTAGATCAGTTCTGAGGTATGAAAGGGGATAACTACTCTCCATATTTTACTATTGATGGACCTTTCAAATGAAATGTATGTGCTGATACCTCTGTACTCTGAAGATTAAAGACCTCAAATATGGAGAAATAGAGACTGACCTTGAGTCTCCTGTGCCAAAATTCCCTTTTTCTCTCACTAGTGTGCTTTGCTACATATATTAACTTGTGGAAAACCCTATAATGAAAGATAATATTCCTCCTGTTACTATGACTTTAAGTCTCGTGCTAGGTAATTCCTAGCCAATGTGTTATTATGGTGACTCCTTTGTTCCAAGGAACAAACTTCTAATGAGTGGGAGGGAGAAAAACTTCAGTCTTAATGCTGTATTTTCCACCTATCAGAAGTATTTCTGATTCTCAGCTGTTGCTGGAATTAATATTCTCACCAGCTTTCACTTCAATTCATGGTACAAGTATAAATTTTTTTCCTAGAATGTTGTACAGATGTAGGAATGCTGGGAATTTGTTGAACTTAAGTAAATGCAATCACGTATTAAACTTTTCTCTTGTAATTTCAAGAGACAGCTTTATAAAATTTTGCTCTCCTTATTCTTTTATTTTTATACAAGTGATGACAACAGTGGATGCTGAGGTACTACAGCAGCAGGGGTCTAGAGGAACACACAGGAATAGTCTCATTTAGATTTCAAATGACTGTTCAAGTTTTTAACCTTTGTCATGTTTTTCCTTCAATTACAGGTCT
>WAAD01037449.1:0-47363 GCA_013389945.1 Fregata magnificens
CTTTACCGAAAGAGTGGTTAAGCATTGGAACAGGGAGTGCTTTATGGGGAGCACGATCGCAGCGCTGGTGGAGATGGACCGAGGTAACTGCCCTTCCGTGACAGTCTGATTCTTCAGCATCCAAAATATCTTGTTCCTCTCTCTCTACATTTGTTTTTAAATTTTTAAATTAAAATAGTCAAATGTGTGCCAAGCTGCCTTTGTATCACTCTAAAGTCTTAATTAAAATGTAATGTGGCACAAAGTCATGTTTCCTGAACTTTAATTTGCTGTAGAAATCATTAATGGGGTACACACCAGTGGGTGGCCATCTTGCTCTCAAGGGACAGTGACGAGTTGTTAGCCGAATGCGTGTCAAAAATAGTTGATGGGAATACGAGTGGGAAATACTACAACCTATACAGAAAGACTGGAAGGGAGAAGAGGAAAGGATATAGTCTTGTACATTAGAGATAGGAGATAAAAAGGCAGTGAAGATACAAACCAAGAACAAGTCCTTTCCTCTTTTCCTTTCCAGTCTTTCTATCTAGGCTTATGTTTTAGGAAGGGTGAGTGAGTTGGGCTAAGTCTACAGAATGGGGCAAAATAGCCAAAAACACAGGGCAGGATAAACTGAGAGAACGTTTGCAGCCCAAGTGGTATTAGAAAGACTGAGAGTGGCAAACTCAGGAAGGAGATGGGGAAGAAATAGCAAGGAGGGTAACACATCCTTTATGCAGAAATCAATGGCAGATAAAAATACTGTTAAAAAGCATGACTTTGCCTACTCTTGACTAAAGCTAAAGAAAGACTGAGGCTGGACAATAGTAATAGCCTTAGGACCTGAGTCTATGCTCATCAAGACACAGACAGTCCTTGCCTGTGCTGCCCCAATGGCTGATGATCAGTTTTCCTGTCGCCAGACTAGACAAAGCCACGGCCCCTCTGAGCACGTAGGAGATGCCTGGGTAGCCTCAATTTCTGGACTTTCATAACTGAAAGTATCTATATCAATCAGACACTATTACTAATACTTCCATAATTGAAAGTATCTATATCAATTAAACACTATTACTAATACTTGGAACTTCTGTCATTTCTTAACAGGAAAATCGTAAAAGCATTCACAAGTCTAACCTCTAACACTTCTGTCTGGTAAGTATTATCATGTATGGCTATGACATCATATTAAAGAATATCTCCTAGAAACATTTAATTAGTCAGCAGTTTCATAACTCAGAGCTCCTCTTTATCTTCTTGTAGCTGCAATGTTGTAACTTTGCTTTGCTTTTTCCCCCCACTGTTTTATGAAGTGCATAAATGTACAGTGCCAATACTAAGCAACCAGTTCAGATTTTTAGTTAACTAAATAATTCAAGTGCTTTAAATCTATTAACAAGCTGGTCATT
This sequence comes from Fregata magnificens, assembly GCA_013389945.1. NCBI lineage: Eukaryota > Metazoa > Chordata > Aves > Suliformes > Fregatidae > Fregata > Fregata magnificens. The sequence continues at coordinate 1,389 of WAAD01037449.1, forward strand.
AAATGAATCACTGACCTATTTCTCAGCTACTCAAGCTAAGAAGCTATAACTGATGACCTATAAAAGCATCAGTGTGTTAAGAGAAATTCTTAGCTGCAGAAGCAGAGCAACAATTGGTCACTTCAGCAGCTCCCACCAATCTAAACACAAGATTCACCATTGCCAGCCTCAACTAATTCACCAGAAATCACATTTTGACACAGACTAATGTCTGGGGGGAGTACCATGAAGCTGCTACACTGGCAGCATACGTCTCTTCTTCCTTAGTTTATTACTGGAAAATTTTATGCAAGTATTTAAAATGGCTCAAACCTGGGATGCTCCAGAGTAAAATCTGGGGTGCAGACTCTCCTGGACTCAGAGGGATGAATTTCAGACCTATCTGTACAGTGGAACAAACCAAACCTACAGTCCAACCACCCCCCCTGCTTGGGCACAGGTATGGTTTAGATCCAGGTCCAAATTCTGAGCCCTGGCTAGGCCGACCCCAGATAGCAAGAAGAGTGAAAAAACTGGTTTTAATGTTGAGCTCCTCCGTCACTCTTATCCAGCGACAGGCAATACGTGGAAGCCCCTGGTCAACTCTCGCCTGTTTCTGAGTGAGCAGGCAGTGGTGGGGCGGCAGGGACAGAGGACGGGGCAGCGCTGGGGGGTGCGCAGCCATGCCCTGTGGTCCGCACGCCCAGCCAGAGACTGCCGAGGGGGGAGCAAAAATCAGGAGGAGGGAGGAAGGGAGGCGGGACTTACTTGCACCCTCGCCACCTCTATCAACCGTGGCACTGTGGACCCCCACACCAGGCATTGCATCCTGGTGGGGTTCGAGACCTTCTGTCCCCTGTCATCATCGTCACACTGGTGTCTGGGTGCTTTCCAGCTAGGACACCTGCTCCTAACAAAAAATGATGTGGTTTTCTGCTTTTTCCTCTTCCCCGGCTCAAACCAGCCCAAAATACTCAGTTACAAGCTGCCAAGCGAACCAGCCACTTTTCCCATTTGCTGGAGACAGCCCTGCTTGGGGGTTGCCTTTTGGGATCACAAATGCACACAGTGTCCCACCGTGCTGGGGCGAGAATTACAGCTTGAAGACCAAGGCGGCGGGGGGAGGCACTGTATAAATCTGCTTGCTCAACCACCCTGAAAAGCAACCTAAAACCTTCCTGCTAACACACATAAATGATCTTTTGTGTCAGATTTGTATTTGTGTGATGTTCATCCCATGACACTGCATGTAGCTGAAGACAGATGGTAGTGAAGTCGGGAGTCAAAAAAGCAGAGGAGAGTAGGAGCACGCTCACCTACAGCATAAAGGTGCTTCAGCCGAGTTCTTGCTTGAAGAGCAACTTCTTTTTTTTTTTCTTCTTCTTTCTTTTGCAATCATTGCTCGCTTGACAGGCCCAGACGGAATTACATCACTTCCTAAAACCCATCAAAGAGAGTCCATCTCCTGAAGAAATGCAGCTCAGATGCACCCCAGCAGGAAACAGGAAATGTAAATGTTCGGGTGAAGCAGGGAGCCAGCCGAAGCGCCCCTCGGGTGGGAGCACCGCCAAGGTAACATGCGAAAGCAAAACCTCAACCTCATCGCCCTGCTTTCTGCCCTGTCGCTGGCCAGAGGATCTGCCAGGAACGGTGAGTAAGAAAGCGCTTTTTGCCTTCCGAGGTGGGACTGCGTTTCGTGCCTGCAGCAATGGGACTGAGTCGGAGGGCAACACCCTCCAAACTGAGCGCTAGGAGAAGATCTGTGGGGACTTGCTCTCTGCTTCTTTTAGCTGTGTTTACCTTCTCTGTTTTCAGCTGCCTGACTTTTTCAAAGCTTTGACTTTTTTTCCTTAGACCTAACCCCAAATGGCCGCAACCGAATCCTACAATTCCTACATTTCCTAAATTGCAGGTGTGTAGGGAACCGGAGCTTCCATGCTGGCCCACCAGGCATTTTGGTTCTAATTTTAATTATTTGTGGTATTTTTTTAGCCCCACACCCATACTACCAGCATTTAATAGTAAAGTTAAAGATGGAGCACCGCTTCCATTCAAAAGCCGACTGCTGATTTCCGTAGTCCCAGTGCATTGAAACCAGTTTAACAAAAGAACAGCCGGTTCCGGAGACAAATATTTTGAATTCGCAGCTGCAGAACAAAGTGGTCGGCACTGTGGATTTAGGTCCTGACCTTTTGAAGGGAAGAACTATGAGTGGAAAAGCTGCTTGTGACAAAATGCTGAAGCGTTGGGGTGTCGTTGCAGAGGTTCTCACCCGTCTGCAGGGGGTAGTTTGTTCCACTGGCATTTTGGCAGCCAGTGACTGCACAAGACAGGCAGCTCTTTTAGTAAAACCTTGCCAGGCAGTGCTTATATGCCTTTCGGTGTCAAACAAATCACTGCCAAAGTGCCTCAGTAGGGACTAGAAGTGTTTGCTGCCTCTGTGCTGCTGTAGCAAGCGGGAGCTCTCCAGAAAGCAGGGAGAGAGGACAGTCACTCTCAGCTGTCACTGGACTTCTTATATTAAAGTTTTAAAATGCATTGGTAAAATAGGTGGTTTGGTATGGGCATTTTTTCCCTGAAAACCAGTATTATAAGCAGGGTGTAAAACTGGGCTGCTGGCTCCCGGCGTGCTGCCGAGCTGCTCGCGGTTAGGAGTCTTGCTTAGCTGTAAGAGTGAGCTAATCAAGGTATAAAATGGTTTGGTCTTGTCTGCGTTACTACAGCCCTGCTGCGTTACAGACACATTAGGAAAATACGCTGCAAGCATTGAATGTAGCTCAGAGTCAAAGGGTCAGAGGAAAAAATCCCGCCATGGACAGAGCAAAACGGAGGTCCCAGGGAATCGGAGGGTCAGGACACAAGCAACGCAGAGTGATCAGGCTCCAGTTTCCTTAGCTCATTTGCAGTGTACTGATCGCTAGTATTTCATCACCATCTCCACAGGGCAGAGGGACGCCTTAGTCCCCGACCCCCCCAGCCAACGGCTGGGCCCCCCCTGCCCTTCTTTGCGATGGGCATTAAAGGCTGCACAAAGCACCAGGCAGATGTCACATACCAGGTGCCCCAACCCACTCCCCACTGCCTTTAGAGGCTTCCTACCGGTAGGTCCACTTCTAAATTTTGGTTGATTTTGGAACGGTTCCTCCATGGGAGTGAGTCAGTCCTGCCAGAGCTCTCCCTGACTGCTGTCAGCCCTGGCTCTCCTGAGCCAGCCCCCCACTGCTGGGGAAGGGGAGGAGAGCACCTGCCTGGAGAAGACAGGGACCCTTGCTCCCCACAAAAGGCAGCTTTTGTTTGTGCAAACAGCCCCAAAATGTACCCAGGGCTTACTCTGACTGCAAGGGTAGGAGGGGGGAAGTTGTGAACTTGGGCCTTGGGGTTGAAATTGGAGGAGGGAGAGTTTATGTAGGGGCTTATATACCCCACAGGCAATGGTGGGTCGGGAGCCTCTCTGCTGAGGGCAGCCTGCTGGGGGGATCCTTTGCTCTCACCCCTGCTTGCTCACAGATCAACAGGGCAGGACCTTTAAAGGAGCTCTTTTCCTTTTACCTCCAGTCCCAGACACAGTCCTCACCTTTAAAGTGGTCTGCTGCAGAAGCGGGCAGAAGCTCTTGGGGATCTCCCAGGTCTCACCTCTACTGTCTAGAAACCATTTACAAAATAGGCGATAAGAGTATGATTAAATCTTGCAGCATAGACAGATTGAAGCCTTTATAAGTCCTGTTCCCATACCTTGGTGGAGCCTTGTAAAACCCTAGCCTTGCCATTTGGATTATGATTAACAGACGGTTTTCTCCAAGCTACGCTACAATTACTCTAAGCCGGTAGCTCTAAGAGCATGCCTGAGGTCTCAGCTCTGGGTGCTGGCCCTCTCCTGGCTCCACACTGAGGGGACAATGGGGTTTACACCAGTCCCCTTCCCCTTGCCCATCCCCTTGCTTTACGCAGGCAGAAAGCCCTACTGGTGATCTGGTGAGAGCCAGCAGTGGCCCTCCCTGCTCTGGTGATGGCGGTCACTGCTCAGCCTCGCAGCAGCCCTAAAGACCTATCTAGGTGTGTGCTGTCCCTAGGAGCAAGTATTATGGCCCTTACTATAGCTTATAGGAAAAGGCTCAGACCCTACAGGCATTTCCCAGGCTATGGCATCTCCCTCCGTGCTCAGTGAAACGTGCAGGAAATTGCAGCATAAGTGGTCTGACGCAGCGAAGAAGAATATGCGTGAGGGAGAGGAGCAGTAAAGCATGTAAGGTTGTTAAGTGGAAGAGCTGGGATGGTTGCAGGTAGTGCTTTATTTTGTCGGTGTCTCTGCGCTATTGTTTTGAGCTGTCATTCAAAGAAATGTTGCTATCAAAGATCCAGATATTTGGGAGCTTGTGCTGTGAGCACAGGCAGCAGCTCTCTCTTTGGCAGAGAAGTGCCTTTTAGGTTCCCCTACAAAGCAGAGGTCTCTAAGGGAATGATATTTTTGGCCTGTTCCCCGCCTAGAGTAATGAACTTGGGAATGGGTTTGAACCGATCAGAGTCGCCTGTTAGAATTTTCTAGCAAAGCAACAGTATAAGAAATGAGGATTTGCTACATCCTCTCTTTCCAAAGTGCAGCTCCCTAAAAAGCAGATGAAAAACCCTTTCTACTGAACACATCAATTCCTTGTACATATTTACTCCTATTCATCCCTTTTATCCACACGCACAAACTTCCACTGTGTTTTATTCAAGTGCTTCAGGGGCATTTCAGAAAATCTCTCCTTTACATCAGCAAGATTGTATACTAAATTTCAGTCAGTGACCCCAGTCTATTTTCCCTCAAGAGATTTTGTGGCAGCTGCAGAGCATCCAGAGCTTTTGAATCTTTAATTTCAGGGTCCTCCTGAGAGCAAGGAGCACCGAGAGATTCGCATCACAGTGAGGTCGCGTGGGTATCACTGATGCAGAGCTGGAAGGCCACGAGATTAAGTAGATGCAACTAAATGCATAAATTGGTCTGGAAAACCTTTAGCACTGGGGGTGAGAAATGAGACTACAGGTTCACAGTTTGACTCTAAGGCACGTGACTGAATTTGCAACACCGGTAGTTAACGCAGCACTTCAGCTGGATGGAAGTACAGTGAAGAGAAAGGAGTTTCCATCATCTAGAAATGACTTAAACAGTTGTTTCCTCTCTCAGGTTCTATCTAGATAACACTTTCTAAGCACCCTGTTTTAATAGGATCTTGTCTACAGATTAGCCATCCTGAAATGTTTGTGCTCCCTCGTCAGAAGAGCGTATGCACCCAGCAGCTAGCCTGCAGGCTTTTAAGGATTCCTCTTCTAGCCAGACTGACAGGCGGGACCTGCCACAACAGGCAGCTGGGCAAGCCCTGGCCATGGCAAGGAACGGCCCTTCTTACAGCAACGTGAAATGCAGGGAGAGGAACAGAATGGGGATGAGTCAAGCAATAGGAGAGAGGATCATACGGACCACGTGGAGTCATATGACTATACCACCAGAAGGAATGTGTGTATGGAACAGAGTGACATAGGACATGGTAACTTTGCTCCAGCATACACAGCTCTATAGACTTTTCTTGTTTTGTCACCATCTCGTGAGCCTTCCTTTCACTGCATTTTTATAGCTTATAGGAAAGTTTGGAAAAACAAAAAATGTCCTTTCAAACTAATAAGCTTGACTATCCCATTGACTTAGCTCTTGCTTTTCTTCTATCCCATCACTTTTTCTTCTGTAAGTAGGCACTATAGTGTAATTTGAAAAATTCCCTTCAGAGACCCCAGTCCTCGAGTCTGATGAGAAGGCAGCAGGGAGACTGATGATTTTACAGCAGAACCAAATGTGCTGACTGCCGGCTATTTTCCTTTGCCTCGCATCCAGCTGCAATCAGAAACCTGTTTGCCCACTTACTTCATCAAGAAGCTCATATCGCCACCTCTGAGTGCTACAGTACGAACCTCAGAGGAAGAAATGCTGCAACAACAGAAATGTTGTTTGTTTGTTTGAGATGCAGTTGTTTGGACTCCAGTCTGTAAGGCTGCTCAGTATATTCAACTCTCTCTGTCTCCCTTGAAAGGCAGGCTGGGGAGCACCTCCAAAACTCACACAAAGTCCATCAGTAATCCAAGCATATTTTTTAAGTAGAAAATATTGAATAACACCTTATACCATGGTATCTGCATACAGGGACATAGCTTTTTTGTAATTCGTAAGAACCTTTTTTGAGCCGCTCCTAATACTTCCTCAGGCGTTTTGGTCCCCTGAGGACTAAGTGCTCTAATGCCTCAGTGGTGGGAACCTGAGGACTTCTTAGCTTCCACCTCCAGCTTCTCAGCTTCCAGTTGCACCTGTGCCCAGCTCCCCATCAGGGTGGGACGCAGCTGCATGCCAGCCCCTCTCCCTTCTGCTCTTCAAAGTATGCAAAGTGGCAACATGGGCTGGGCTGAAGCTGTGGCATGCTCCCATCCAATTCCCTTGACATGGGGAGAAGTTGCCAGCACTCATGCCCCAGGTGGTCCAGACAAAGCTGAAGCCGATGCAGTTGTTGTGTGAGCACCTGCTCCTTGGCTGAGATGTGCAGAGGGCCAAGTACAGTTGTCAGACCGCAGCCAACAGCATGAGGCTGAGATCAGCAAGAGGAAGGGCACGGGCTCTGCAAAATCAGGGAGATATCTACATGGTCAATGTGACTTGCTCCTTGTTCCACTCCATTGCTCTTGGTGTGTTATGTTGTATTATGTTGTGTTATGTTGTGTTATGATGTTATGATATGGTCAGACTCCCTTTTGGAGGGAGCTAGTAGATCTCTGCAAGATGAAACCCAAGCACAACTGACAAGGTAGTTCATGGTATGAATGACAACCACAAATCTGGCTCCCTCCAGGCATGGAGAAAATGTTTGAATAGTGTCTCACAAAATATCTGACTTTCAGATGCCCTGCTCCAAACCTTGCAAAGCCCAGCTTTCATTCACCCTATGAAACAGCCACTGGGGCCGGCTGCAACACAGCCCGCTTGCTATTTTGAGCACTTTAAACTGAAACGCTCTGAAAAACGACGACTACCTTGGGGCCTACCACATGGCTCTCATGTGGCCTGGGCAGCTGGCTGCAGCGAGCGCTGCGCCTGCACTGGGAGGCCTGAGTCCATCCCTCCGCGCCGGGCTGGAGGTACAAATCCTTCCTTGGTGCAAGCCACCAGGCCCACCCAGGTGCAGGTTGTGGTTTTCCTACTGTGTAAAAAAATGTGATGTGTGGGTGGCCTGAGAGCAAGAGGGGCCCCTGTGTGACAGGTAGGGCATCCCTCGGGTCCGAGCTCTGGTCCTCAGAGGCGATGGGCAGAAGAGCTGGAGCGAGATGTGTTGAGGCAGCAGGTGAAACACAGGAAATAAGAGCAATATCCTTGCAAGAACATTGTGCAATTGGCTGCCCTTCTGCTGAAAGATGTATTTAATTCACTCGGAGAAAAGATATCTGTAAGAGGAAATGGTGTTCACAGAAGAGATGCTGGTTTGTCCCTGGAATTACGCAAAGTGAACAAAAATACGTGGCAGCAAGGTCACCCCCTGTGATTTGCCATTTTCTTTGCCTAGAGACTAGGAAAGGTAATTCTATTTCACACAGAGACAAATGATTTGAAATCTGCTTCATAGCTCAAAAACAGGCAAATAAAAAGTACCAGAGACACTGGAAAAGTCTCTCTTGGAAATCAAGCACAGCATATGCTGCAACTGAAAGTTTAGCACTGCAGGTAATGAGGTGTGACTGTTTGCTTTTGCTTTAAAGTCACACCGTGCTTTAGACATTTGAAAAATCCATTTTAGCTCTAAGAGTAAATGAAAAATAAGGTATTTTCCCCACACCCTTTTCCATTTGTACTATTTTAAGCAAAGGGCTTGTCCTTGTCAATATATCGAATGTGGCAGACGACGGGTTTCAAGGGCGATGGCTAGGGGAGGAAATGAAGCAAGGTCGTCACAGCGGTTCGGTGAGGCTGTGGTGGTCCATCGGCTCCGCCAGGGCACAGTCCACCACACCGCAGTCTGCGGTGCGGACATCTCTAGCAATACCTTGCCGCTCTGTGCAACAGCAATCAAAATGGAGTGGCTGCAGGCACCAAGGACTATAAACTACCTTGGGAGAGAAAAATCAAGTGGCCAAACTAATAAGGGAGAGGAGCTCTCCCTCCCATCCTCTGCAGTAGGATTAAGGACAGCCAGCAGATCACGGGAAGGGGTGGAAGAGCACACACACATAAGGGGTCGTTACCTGCAAGGGAGGCAGAGATCGTGTTTTGCTCTTGATGAAATACTAAATACAGAAAAAAGCGGATCTCTCAGATAGACTACCGATACAAAGTGCTTTGCCACTGAAAAAGCTAACATTTTCATTGTCGTATTGCGGTGAAAAAGTCTGGTGACCTTTGCAGTATTAAATACTATATTCAAGTATTAGGTGTTATTTATTAAGTATTAAAATTCTTTCCTAGTTTTTAGGAAAGGATGAAACAATCAGGTGCCTGAGTGATAAGCATGGCATAAAAATCTAGATAAATCACTGCTGTCGTGCTCAAATCATTTATTTGTTTGAAATTGAGTTTCCTGGAATACAGTCTCATGAGATAGTCATCTCCTCTTCGAGACAAATCTGACAGGGGAGGAGATGCTGCAGAGTGGATTAAGCAAGAGATAGCGCTCTAATCCCAGTTTTCCTCTCTCACTTGGCATCCCTGGGAAGGACAGCATCCCTGTCCTTCTGATTTCTCATTTGTAAAATGGAGATGATAACTGCTCATCTCTCAGGGCCATTATGAAGATTAATGTGTTTACAAAAGCATTTAAAATGCTAAGTACTTTTCGTTCCAGTCCTGTGAGATTGGAAATGCCAGCACTTAGGTGCTGAAAACCTTAAGCTCTTGCTAACTCTAGTGGAAACTATGGCTGCCCAGCACTTTACAAGAACGGGGAGAAACATGTCATTGCAAAAGTCATGAAATCCCATCCTGCTTTATTGCATAAAATGAGAGCTGCACCATGTCAGCATTGTATCTGAAAGGGCAGATAACACAAAAATTAATCATTTAATTTCATGCTAAGAAAATTGTTGAAGGCTTTGCGTTTGGAAACATGTTGGTGTAATTTATCTAAGGACTGATTCCTGCACCTTTGGCTACAACAGGATTTTTGGCATCAATATAGAATACAGTATCAGCCCAGAATTTGCTGTACTTCTGTTAAGCTTTAAACTCCGTGACAGTCAACATAGACTCTTAATTAGCCTCAATAAAAAAGCTTGTTTCACTATTACCAATATAGCCTATTTTAGCCACTTTTCTTGCAAAATGCGTGATAAATGAAACCAAAACCCAAATCAAGGTTCAAAATCCCCAGTCTTAGCATTTGTGAAGAATAACCAGCACTGACTCTTTACCATATTCTCCTTCAGCCAGCCCGTAGGATCAGACAGAGGAGCAGTTAATTGCATCTGTATCCAGTAAAGTCCCTGTGTTACTACTACCTCTTCTAGTCCATGCAGAAGTGAAAGTCAGCAGCTTCTGCAGGCTTCAGACTTCCTTTCACCAGTTGCTTTTCACAGTGAAACAAATCTAACAAATTTGAGAAAGGCACAGAAACAGGGAGATGAGTGAGCCGGAGGAACTGGTGAATCAGGGATAATGGTCTCCCCGAAGGGAGTACTAACTCCTTGAGTAAGGGGAGGGATGCAAGAAGTTGCGGCCGTACACGCCAAGGCTGAGGAGCAAAGCAGGATGGTGTGGTTTACTGAGAAGCAGAAGACTTGTACGTGAGAGCAAGACCGGATGCCAACCTGCAGGTAAATAAAGTCTGCTTGTGCAAGACAGCTGCATGCAGACAGACCATGCATGCTGACGTGTCCCAGTAAAAGCCAGCTGAAGAACAGGGTCAGGACTGGTAAGATTTTGTGACAAATTTGCAATCTAATTTTACATCTGATGCCCAAGACTTCAAATCTGTGTGTATGGGGCATCTGCTGATTTTTTTTTAAGACATCAAATGCAAAGTAAATATTAAAGCTGTACGCTTGGACTCACTGATAATATCAATAAAACCCATAAAATGTTAAGTTGTCCTCATATATTTGGCAGGCCCTGAAAGCGGTGGTTCAGGAGATGGATTGCTGATATTATCCACCGTTACAGTAACGCCTCCTCCTGCTACACGTTCTTCGACCACGGATGACCATGAGCGAGTACTTGCCACTGCAAGCGCTACTGAAAGCAGCTTTGAGACAAAAAGTACTGCAAGTACTGACTTGAATGCCGTGAACAATCAGGACAGCCTAGAAGCTGCAGAACAGTCTATCTTGATATACATTGTCCCCGTCGCGCTGCTGGTCCTGCTGATTTTGCTGATCATATTTTTTGTAATACATCATAAAAGGAAAAAGTCTAAGCAAGGTAAATTTGTCTTCTTGCGCATCAGAAGGATATTTTTAGGATGCACTCGACATTAACAAAACGTTATTTGGAGGCCTGGGATGCCACATTTAGGATGTACTTCTCTGGTTGTAGTTGCGTGTTTGACAGATAGGAAAGGGATCCACCCCCGGCCAGAGGTATCTGGGCACACGCCTCTCCTTGGGCGGGAGCTAGTTCTGCTTCTTGGCACCTCCTGCTCATGCTGCACACCCACGGGAGCCGCGGCACCGAGCTCCGGCTGCTGGGAACAGCGTACGGATGTAACCGCGTGGCTGCAAACACTTATCCTGTCTTTATGCTTAATAACTTTATGCAAGGAGAATTTAATGCTTCTATTGCCTATACTGCCCACAAGGTAAAGCTGCTCAGAGCTTCAATAAAATAAGAAGCAGCAAAACCATTTTAAGGAACACTTTAAGGGATCCTGTAGGGTTGTGGCAGCTGTGAAGATATCACAGTAAATGAGCTAGGAATCCCTTGGTCAGAGTGCCTGGGTGCTGCGATAGAGGGAGCAGCGCTTCGGGAAGGTACCTTGATCTGTTAGCAAAGAAATTGGTAACTTGGAGTGTCAAGCCACAGAAAACAGAGTGAGGTGTCATATTAAGACCACGCAGTTGGTAAGTGAAGTCCTGAAATGATCGTATCAGTGTCTCCACAGAACAAGAGTGCAGCTGTAAGCTCCCCAGCCTGCAGCAGTGGCATATGTTCAACGTAGTTTTTAAGTCCATTTTTCAGGGCATTTTTGGCCTGCACCTCCCTTATCACCGGGTCACCCTCGTAGCAAACCCTGAATTCGCAACCAGGCACCTAGCTGCCTGCCTGTTTCTGGATAACCTGAAAGGCAGGTACACGCTTCAGAGGGATGGGAAATGTGGTGCCTTGCAGGAGCACAATCCTGGGATCTCTTGCTCTGTGCCTATCACTTGGAGCTGGGATTTTGGGCATCCTCAAGGGAGGGACAGACAGCTCCATGGCCCTGGGGTGGCTCTGCAGTCAGGGAATGTGCTGGAACAAGTGGGAGGTGTCAGCACGCATTGGCAACAATGAATTAAAAATAAGCTGATTTAAGACAGTATACAATGTGAATCCTATATGTAGTTCTTCATTCTTTTTTGAGGGCTGAGGCTTTTCAGTCACTTGATTCCTGGAGGGGAAGTTATTTACCCGAATAATGGCTGTTACGCTATTTTTTTCCCCATCTTTACTTTGTCTTGGGGTCATAACTAGCTTTGGATCCCTTTTGACATCTGGCTAGTTCAGCTTCATTTGCCTAACTGAGATTTAATCTGCCATGCACGTCCATCCCCGCCTTCTCTCCACGAGTGGCTCCCAGAGTCTCCAGGCAGAGCCGGATTGCCCACATGTAGCCTGCAGTAAAATGTCCCGATGCTTCCAGCAAACAATTTTTTTGCAGCAGTGGTTCCTTTTCAGGATACCATTTCTCTCACAACATCCGTTTTGCTCAGGCAAGCATGCATCTGCCATGTCCTGCCCACTGCGGTGCTAACGGTCGGTTTCCTCCCAGCACGGCTGAGCTAATAATGAGCTGCTTTTAGTGTGTTCAAGATTAAAAATAATGGGTTCCTCTGAAAATTACAAACAGGATGAGCTGTTTTGTCTTTCACCTACAAGTTAACTATTATGGTTTTTGAAAATGCAACCTGTTTTACATGACCATTTTCAAGGCTTGCTTGCAGTCTGGACCCTGCGTATACAAAGAGCAGAACTATGAACACCAACTTTTTTCTTTTCCAGATGAGCTGGGAAGCGAAAATGTGAAAAGGTAAAGTTTATGAACATCACTTTTTTTTTTTTATTCTTTTACTCTAACAGGATATTATGATTTTTGGCTCCTTCACCACCTGTTTTAATTTAACCGTACACTAAACACCATTACCTTTTGCAATCAATTGCTCCAGTTAACTATCTCTAGAGGTGGCTAAAGTGTGATTTCAGTATCTAGCTGAAGGTGTAAGACTAGAGCAGGAGAACAGGAGTTATGGTGGCTGAGGCGAGCACTGCCCCACAGGCACCCACCGCCTGGAGCTGCCCCTATGCCTGCTCGAGGCACCCTCGGCTCCACCAGCCACCAGACGCCACAAGACATACGAGGTGCGCCATGACCAAAGGGAATCAGTCCCCAGGCTCATCACAGGCTTTTACTATTCAGAATAAGCTCTGTGTCTTGCTCCCGTTTTTCAAGTTTGTCTTCTCACTCTGAGATGAGGCAGAAAGGCTCGCCCAGCTGCCGTGGAAGCAATGCCTTAGCTGCTGGGAAAACAAGGCAAAAGCTGTGTGGCTTTTATCAGAGTGAAACTTTTTATCGTTACCTTTTATTGAGCTCCATCTTGCTAGTCAATGCTGGAAGTTATTAAATTGGCTTCATGGGGGAAAAAAGGGTTTATTGCTAAAAATATTTTTTCTCGCCTGTGACTCCAGGAATGATCAGCAAAGGGAAGCTAAACGGAGTCATTTAAATAAAGGCAGAGGTACTCTACTCATGACTTTTCCTTTTGAAGTCACTGCCAATGTCAGTCACAGCTAGGATGAAACTTTAGGCCCTTTGCTTTTATCACTGGAACAACGGGACTTTTGCCATGTGTTCCAGCAAGGCAGAGATAAACTATTTTATTTTTCAGTTTTCTACTTACAGTAGGGACAGTTCTCGAATAGCTGCAGTGGTCCTGTGCTCTGGCATACCCCAGACTGCACCGTCTGAGTCCCTCTGCATGTGCTGTCCCAACCAGCCCTACCTCTGCCCAGGACCAGCATCTCGCTGCCGCTCCTTCGCATCCGTTTGCAGCCATTTCGTTCACACCCATTGGGCTGACATCTTCTCAGATGACTAGGCTAGGATGGCTTTGCAGAGTTTATACATGTGTCTGGAATTATGAAAGACTGATGCAAAATTACTACATCATCATAAGTTGTCTGAATTAAGCATTTTGTGTAATGCCTTTTTTTTTCCCCCTTCCTCTGAAGTCCTATTTTTGAAGAAGACACGCCCTCTGTTATGGAGATAGAAATGGAAGAGCTTGACAAATGGATGAACAGCATGAACAAAAATGGTACACGGTAACCCCTCTACTCCGTCATTCCTCTCTTCCTAGCTGACGTAGATACCATGAGTAGAAAATCAATGTAAGGCATTTTGTATGCGTGTCACTGCTTTTCCTACAACATTTTTAGTTGCGTTCTTGACTCCCTGCTACTAAAATAGCAGCACAAATGTCAGGGGTAGAATTGTTCAGAGGAGTATTTTAGTTTGTGTGGGAGCTTATTTTTAACATATGATGGAATATCATAAATGTTTTGGGTTTCCAGTAGACACTTCTATTAAACACATGTATAGCTGTGAACAGTATTTATATTTTTAAATACACATTTTTAATGCTAAATACTAGTTTCTCTGAAGCATCTAGTCCTTTCAGTCTTTGGAGTTTCTACAGTTCTGTGCTCCACATTGTGCTATTATAGAGGAAACACTCATTTACTCATAGTTCAGACCACCGTTTACTTAAAATTGCTGCCAGGATCCTATGAACACCTCCCTCCTCTCTCTGTGGCCTTTCCCTCACTTGCCATTTCTACTACATGAAACACAAGCTGCTCTTTGCTGCCAGCACCATTCACCATCTACATCCTCCCTGGCAAGTCTATCAGCCCATGGAGCAATTAGTACCTGTGGTAACTACCACCAGCAGCATCTTCAGCCCCTTCTTAGCTACTTCTAAGTATCTTGTATTTTTTCCCCCCTTTTCCTCCCAACTGAAATCTCCTGGTCAAAATCTCTAAGGGCCCTGCATCCTCCTTCAAAGCTCTCCTCAAAAAATGCAGATCTTCGGTAAGGCATGAATTAACCGAGGCCTGATTTTGAACTGCTAACAGCTTTTCACTGGCTAGGAGATGCTGAAACCCTGATATCTTTTTCATTCCTGGTCCCTTGCCTTATATTGAAATGGCTCATTTGCCTGACCTCCTAGGGATGCTTTGTTTTTCAGGACATAAAACTCTTTGGAGCATTTCTTTGCATTAGCGCAGTGCTCCACATCATGGGGTTTTGACCTTCGCGGTCTGTAAGCTGTAGCAGAAAACATGTGCTAAGCGGCAGTAGTGAAATAGAGGCATTAAGTATAGTACATGGGGAAATAGTGCTGTACTTTTTTTAAAATTCTGTGGATAGAAGGGAGCAAATAATTTACATACAGGGTTTTTTTGGTTAGGATTCCCTAAACCCCAGCCCCAAATTCCCAGATGGACTACAAAGCATAGGTGCAACTATAAGCAGTGGAAGATTAACAAATAGTCCTCCCCAGGATAGTTTACGGGAAACAGTCCTCAAAAGTAGTTCATTTGTATAGGTGTACATAAACAACCGAAATATATATGCAATAAAGAAATTACAGCAACACCTATCAAAGGTAAGGAGGATTTAAAACACACAACATTTACGCTATGTGGACTATGTTGATTTTACAGATAAAAGGGTGCAGAACAGTATCTGCAGTTTTACATTCTAGAGAGACTGCACCAGAAAAGTTGATGCAATTTTGAAATAAAAGGAGAATAATTGCCAAGAGTAACTGTAGTTTTGTTTCTTATCCTTTTTCAGCTGACTGTGAATGTTTGCCTACTGTAAGAGAAGAAGAAAAAGAATCAATTGCCAACCCAAGGTACTTTTAATTCATTATACTTTTTGAAGAAATATGGTCAATGTCATTCTACAATAATCTCGTTTTTCTACTATATAATTATAAATAGAGTGATTCTTTTTAGAGTGATTTAAGTTTTAAAGGTTTTATATAGAGGGGCTTTGATTTCAACTCAAACAAATAGTTTGACGCTTTTTTATTTCTAAACTGATCTCTGCCTATAAATTTTACTCCTAAATAATCTTGTGGTTGTAAACCTGCATGAGACAGACAACCAGATGGCACAGACGGAGTTTCACTCGCTGATCAGACTTTAATCACAGTTTCCCAAGGTGTTAATACAAGCATTCAGCATAGCTTCCTTGGCACTCCTCACGGGTGCGGACACCTAGCTCCCCTCTGCTGCCAGGTGCCTATAGGTCCCTGAGAACCACTGCCAGATGTTTTGGCTGGAGCTGTGACCTGCCGCGCAGGGGCTTGTCTGACCCCAAGAGAAACCCAAAGGATCTTCCTGGTGCCCCGTGCAGTGCTCTCCCGGAGCTGGCACTAGCTCATGGTCCAAACAGAGATCCCAGATGGATGCAAAACTGCAATCCTGACAGCTTGTAAACTTAAAAACTTTCTGGCTGGTTTCCTCAGGATTTTGGCCAGAACCCCTAAACCCCTCTCAAACTCCCATTTTCCCTAATTAAAAATTCTGGTTCCAGCTGGAAGCAAAGGGCTGTACATCACCCTTGCCTGCACACTTGTGTTGCAGCTGCATTTTGGGGAGTGGACAAAGCAGCTCCTCTGTGCCAGGTTACAATAACAAACAATTAAACCATCCCAAGTGCCAAGAAAATCCCTGGTGCAGTGGAAGCAGCAGATGCAAGCAGACAAGGCCAGGAGCAAGGTGGGGTGGCAGGAGGAAGACCTAGGTCTTCCCCTTCCCATGGCACCAGATAACTCAGTTCAACATGCCTCTCTGACAGAGCTGTACCTCCCACTGTAGACCATCATAATAGCTCCGTTCCCCCCTTTTCTGAGTTTCCTTGCTCAGGTGTGAAATAGCTGTGATGTGAAATCACCGCTGCTGGAGAGTTTGCAATTCAGTTGCTCCAAAGCTTCAGTTTCAGGGTAGCTTTTGGATGGGGCTGCTCCACTGCAGCTATTTGTATTTAAAAGGTTTCTGCTTATGCCTGTTGCAAGAGAAACTGTTGTTGGTTTGGGGTTTTTTTGTTGTTGTTGGGGGGGTGGTGGTTTGTTGGTTTTTTTGTTTGTTTTTAAAGACTTAGATCCTAGGTTCCAGATGCAAGCAAGCGCAATAATTTTACCCTGAGCAGCTGGAAAAGATGCTGGATTCACTAGCCCTCTGGGTCCTCCCTTCCATCATCTAAATGATAACTCAGAGGGGGGAAAATTGTTAAGGAGAGGCAGCTGCACAGTGGTTCTCTAAACACAGATTTGCTGAGTGTACCACTGACTGTAGTAGGGAGTATAGGACAAAGTGTGCTTGAGCCACATGCTAACACCAGTAGAAGTTAGTCATACTATAAAAGGCTTCTTAGGCACAATACCCTGAGCATTAAGTTTACTTCCCAAAACTTAAACAGTTCATTTTCAGAAAAAAATCATCGTGACCTACCAGCTTGAGCTGACATTTTAAATACTGTCCTTGCTAAAGTGCTTTTGTACTGGGTTTGCATTAACCTCATCAGAAGGTGGGGGTTTTGCTCCTGACTGGCAAAAGGTATCTCTGGGCTACAACCTACCTCAAGTTCGCCACCTGTAAAATAGAGATATTGTCACTTCAAAGCACTACAGTGAGTGTTAAGCCTTGATGCAAAAAAGCAGCCCTGTTCAGATAAGTATGCTTCAGTCAGAATGAAGGTACACACATTATTTAAGCATATTTTCTAATGACTGGTATCTTAGGATCAGGCTGTAGAGAAATTTATGCCTCTAAATTGTAGGAAGGCAAACAAATGCAGATAAAAAGAGATTTATCTCTAAAACATTCAGAGCTGCTCAGACAAAGGATATTAGTTGAATACAAAGTGCAAGATTATTAGGTTCAACTTCAGATTCTGAAAGACTGCTTTGTTTGGGCAAATTTCTTAAATTATAGTAATTCCTTTTTTAGATTTTATTGATGATATTTCAATATGGGAAACATCTCAAGGCCTCACTGAACACAGCTGGCTGAGTGTTGTTTTCCTGCTTCGTAAAGATGCTGGGGGGAGTTCATCAAGACCCAAATGTTTTGAACCGTGAATTGATTTTGATAAGATATCATTTTGAAAACAGCTGAGACTAAACATTTCAATAATGCCATTTTGACATTTTCAGAATGAAAGTTGTTCCATAACTACTCTTCAGAGTAAGTGACTTTTTTAATACAAAATTTTAAAAAGGTTTAAAGAACAGAACCCTGTGGTGGTGAAATATTTCTAAGTTAAGTGTTTCCCTTAATTCAAAACTACTTTTTCAAATTTCATTTTACATGAAATTTTGAAACATGCTTCATTTCAAAGTGAAAAGGTATCTGAAGTGGTGGGATTTCCTGGTAAACAAAAAAAATTGGTTCCCATTTATTTCTGCAATTCAACCTTATCACACCAAGATCTGCTGCTTTTCCTGACCAAACTCTTAGCTGAATAAATAATGTCAGAAAGGGAACTACATACAGATAAATAGATATTTTCAGCAGCTCTTTTGAGCAAGAAAAATGAAAGACTATGAAGTAAAACGAAACAAAGTTATTATGGCAAAAATTTGTACTCATGAGCATCAAGGCTGCAGATTTATGCACAAGAGGCAAGACGTGACAGCCCGGGCTCCTTTGTAGCTGGAGGTCATCTGCCTTGCGCATAAGCTAAGTTAAAAAAAAAATGTGTGTATATACTTTTTTTTTTAATATATATTTAAAATAATGTATCTTGCCTTTGAAAGCTAGTGCTAAAATCCTGACTGTGCCTGAGCAGAGAATCATGAAATCTCCCCAGTCTCACTGGGGCCGGGGTTCCCATCCCATGCATGCAGGAGGGGAGACGGCAGGCGGGCACAGGGGCAGCAGGCAAGGGCTGATGCTCCTGTGGTGCACAAGCGGGTGCAAGACCAATCTCTTCTCCAGGGACCTTTACTCCCCCAGCAAAACAGAAGCGCAGCCTGTCCCTTTCACAGCATCGGTCTTTGTAGGCTGCTGAGTATGGTGAAGCAATCCCCCCCTGCTTTACCACACCTCCTGGGGGGTTTGGTTTTCCTTGGACACTGCTGGGCACCCTCCTAGTCTTTCTGTCTGAAAAAGGGTTACTCTTTCTTATGGAGAGATGTTCTAGGTGGGGAATAAGTCGGTACAGAAAGAAATACTCCTTTCCCAGGCTGTGCCTCAGTTTGGCAAGGTACTTAAAAAAACATGCAAAATATTAAGATTATGAGTGGCCCTTAACTTCAGAGGTGATTTACACCCCTGCTGTTAATGCTGACTGAAATCTAACCAGCCAATAAAAAATGTTGCATTTTTAATGTTGGCATGAACCAAACATTATTAAGAAAGAGCTAGGGAGCAAGCTAGCTAGGCAGAAACCAGCAGGACAAAGAGAAAATTCACCTGCTACGAGGGCAGATTTAATACAAAAATTCCATCTGTAAAAACAATCCTCACCTGTGGAAAGAGGGTAACTTGATTGCTCAGTCCCCACCTGGTAGCAGGAGAAAGGGTGCACTGGGTAGCCACTAACCAGTAGAGAAATCAGACCAGCCCTTGTTGCCAGCATCTAGCACCACAGATGGGGTCATTTCATGCATGGCATGGCTGACACATTTGTTTCCTGATAACACTTTCTCATGGACTCCAGAGATACTCTTTGCATATTATTTCCTGCTGAGACAGCTAACCCAACAGCATGACACTGGTATGGTTTTGTGGTTTTTTTTTTTCTTTTCTTTTCCATGTATACGCAGCGATGGTGAATCATGAAGTCAGAACAGCAAAAAACTGGTTAAAGGGAAGCAGCACACAAGCCAATGATCACCCAGATATTGGATGAACTGGATTTAAACATAATTCATCTCAAAAGGCCGGAGAAGCCAATGCTTTTGTTGTGTCCTGCTACATACAGTCTTCAGAAAGGAAACATCACCAAGGGGAAGAAAAAAAGAAAAGAAAAAAAAGGAAAAGCACTATACTAAGATTAGGGGCTGATTTAAATTCCTTCTGCAATAAGATTCATTACAAATCAAGAGAACCCCCCCCACCCCCACAAAAAAAAAAAATTCTTAAAATAGCCCATGTTTCCACCAAGTTCTTCAGTTGTGTATCATGCAGAACCACTTCTGATCCAAGTTTGGGGGGTTTCTTTGTATTGTTTGTGGGTGGTTTGGTTTTTTTTTTTAAAAGATAAACAGCATCCATAATTCTGGACTACCCTGCGTAATTCTGGACTACTCTGGTTTGGTGGATGTGAAACTCATGCCTATGCAATGCTTGTTTTTCAATTTGTTTTTTGGTAACAGTGCACCGATTTGCACAGGACCTTCTGCTGGGGAGGTACCAGACTAGGACTGACAAACCAGCTCTGAGGACAGACAGAGCAGCTGAAAAGCCTCTCAGGATTCAACAGAAGCAACTGCAGCCCAGCAAGGGCATGGTCTTTGTAGCGTGCTTTTTGGTTTTCAAATTAAAGGCAGTGTAGAAGTGAAAAATATTATTTAGAGATTGCCTTTCAGTTCATTACCTCCACAGATCAGTACCCTGGGCTAGCTCTAACCATTTAACACTCCTCCCTGCTCAGTGCTGTTCTCTAACAACCCCCTACTTGAGGAATATTCAGCTTGAAAACATTTCTTTTTTAAAAATAAGAGAGTGAAAAATTGAACAATTCAGTACTCACGCCAAACACAAGTTTAGATAAGTATGTGTTATGCATAACTACTTGGTTAAGGTTTTCAGATGCAGTAAGATTTCTGCTTCTTCTGTTTTTGAATATTCAGCTTGGAATATCTGAAAGACATTGACTTCTAGATGTGCCTGGTCACCTTTAATTACACTAAAATAAAAGTCAGACTCCCAAGATAACTCAAGGTGGGAATATAAATATTGTAATCACATCCATTGATTTTAGGTGGCGTGTCTCTCATGGATATAGTTTAAATATGTAACACACACTTGAAAGTGGATCCTTGTCTGCGCAAAGCTTCCCCTGCCTTATTTAAAATATTAAATTCACATCCTACCATATCTTATATCCTACCCTATCATATCCTACCTATCCTCATCTTCTATTTAAATATGTAACTTCTTCCCACATGTTTAATATGATCAGTTTTGTTCTGCCTGCAAATATTTCACTAATACGTTATCATGCATAGCTTGGTTCAAGAGAGCAAACACCCCAAGCCTCTGGGATGACAGCTAAGTGTCACTAACAGCTGACAAGTACAAAAGAGCGTTCAGCTTTGTGAGTAATTGAGGATGTGTCAAAATATAAAAGGAAAAAAATGGTTACAGCTAGCCATATTCATTCATTACTGAATATGACTCGACTAGTAATTTCCTCAAAGAATAAGAGATTTCTTCATTGTTCCAAAACAATTTATTGCAAGTATTAGATTTAATATGTGAGTGATGGTAAATTAACTTCCCCTGCTTGGATGATTTTTAACTTCAAAAAAAATGTTTTAAGTTCATCTTTCACAACCTTTTTTTTTTCCTGAAACATTTCTACAAGTTCCTGACTATAAACTTATTCTCTAGACAACTGATTTAAAATAATACAATCAGAAGGGGGAAAAAGTGAAAGATTGAAATATAGAAAATTTTTAAAAATGGAAGTGGATATTTTCCAGTAGCAGCTTTGTTAGCAACTTCTTTCCAACAAAGATGTTATGCTCAGACTTCCAACAGTTTGCAAAGCAGTAACCTGAAGGTGCCCAAAACAGAGAATGTTTTCTTTAATGTGCAAGATAAGATGTATTTTGAGACCATTACCAGCTGTGTGGTTGGAGGACAGTCAGCAGTGACTCAGCAGTTTGCAATGTTGGTGTCCAAGCAGTGACTCCTGCCCTACCTTGCTTCAGGCCACGCAGCTCCACATCCAGCATCCACCACCTTCTCCATAGAATCATAGAATCATTAAGGTTGGAAAAGACCTCTAAGATCATCAAGTCCAACCATCAACTAACACCACCATGACTCCTAAACCAGGCCCTGGAGTGCCACGTCTACACCTTTTTTGAACGCCTCCAGGGATGACGACTCCACCACCTCTCTGGGCAAGCTGTTCCAATGCTTAACCACTCTTTCGGTAAAGAAATTTTTCCTGATGTCCAATCTAAACCTCCCCTGACGCAACTTGAGGCCATTTCCTCTCGTCCTATCGCTAGTTTCTTGGGAGAAGAGTCCAACACCTGCTTCACTACAACCTCCTTTCAGGTAGTTGTAGAGAGTGATAAGGTCTCCCCTCAGCCTCCTCTTCTCCAAACTAAACAGCCCCAGTTCCCTCAGCTGCTCCTCATAAGACTTGTTTTCTAGACCCTTCACCAGTTTCGTTGCCCTTCTCTGGACACGCTCCAGCACCTCAGTGTCTTTCTTGTACTGAGGGGCCCAAAACTGAACACAGTATTCTCCACGAAGAGAGTTAAAGCACAGCTGGGACAACGAAGGATTGGAGTCCTCAACTTTAAATTTTATTTTGTTGTTATTTTTTACTTTTGAAACTTCCCCAACCCTGCAAAAAATGGCATTATATAGCATAAGCCAGTTCTTACACGCTGGTGATCCTTGACCCTGTCCTAGCTATGTGTCTACAATAGTGTAATGCAGTAACTCAGTCTGCTACAGCATTTGAGAAGAGGCTGTCATGCATGTGTTTTCTTGTTTGTTTGGGATTAATGTTAATCCCAGATGGTCCTTTTGTTAGATAAAATGCTGTACGGTTTCAAATAAGTTTCTCAGTTTCTCAGAGACTCAGTTTTACTTAAAAAAAAGATTTAAGTTTAGCTTGAGGGAATGCATATTCTGTAAACTCACATTAATAAGCATTAATTCTTATTCCAGAGTTCATGATTAATCAATTTCTACATCAAGCTTTAAAATCAATTTTGCCCAGAACTAATGTCTAGGTGAGAGCTTTATAATTATGCAGGTTATGCCATCTACCATCTCCAAAATCTTACATGCCAGGAAATTTCTTTTCCTCTTCTGGAACTTTCTAAGCATTGCGAAATAGAAAAAAATGGTTTGGACGCTTCCTTGGCCAATTTTGGATATAAATTATCTGGATCTACTGCTTTTTAGAAAATACAAGTCTCATAGTTGCTGAGTTACTATTGAAAAAGATAGCATTTCATCAAATCTTATCCTCTCCATGTGAAACAGACCACTTGTCAAATAATTTGCATTTCAGTATAGTTATGGATATTTCTAATAGATTCCCTTAGTACTAGACAAATACAATTTTTAGTATTTCTATTTTCCCCTAAACTTTTACACATCATTGTTATTCTCANTATCCAGTACCTCACCCTGGCTCTGCACTGCCCCGTTGGGCACACCCCTCTGGCCTCTTTCTTTGATCTTCATTTTTACATTGACATCTGCATTTGCCACAGCCACCACCCAGCATCCACTCACTCAGGTTACAGCCGAGTCTCTCTGTGAACCCTGAGTTTGTGGGCACAGCTCCAGCGTGGTCACTGCCTTGGCTCCTCTCCTCCTTCACCCCATCTGGTATTTCCCTCTCCTGCTTACTTATGTGCCCCTTGCACTCTTGTTTTACACTTGTCATCAGTTCCTGGTCATTTCCTTTCACGCAGAGTTTATCTCAATATTTTAATCTTGCAGGTGGATTGTGTTACAGGAGATTTAGACCATTTTACTCCTGCATTAGTACAGCCAGAACATTGTAATATTCCAGTTTACAAGTATTACCTTTACACCTTCTGTTGATGCACCTTAATTTTCCCTAAACGATGCACACAGTCAGGTCCTCTAACCCACAAAACAAAGAGCAGGACTACCAGACAGCAGATAATATACTAGCAGATTTTTTTTTGTTATTATTTTAATATTGCCATACACTACACAATATTTATGCCTCTGCTGTAACATCCTCATCATCAGCCTGATCTGAGCTGACCCGTCTCACCACCGTCTTGCAACATCTACCACCAACTGATAACTCAAGTTATTATCCCTCAGTAGAAACTGAGAAAAAGTATACAAATAGGAAGTCACTTGTACTATGTATTATTCTAAAATGTTTAGTAAATGTGATGATACCTGAGGAACTGTTACCTCTTCTTCCATTTTCTTCAAGTATTTCAGTAGTCATCCAGCACTGCTCAAGACAATTCGACATCTAATTTACAGCATGAGCCCTTTTTGTCCTACAGAAGACAGAAAAGCCAAAAGAGGAATTGTTTGAGAAATATGTGGATAAAAAGAAGGGTAATTAAGAACCAGCATCTCTCCTACATATGCTAAAAATCACTACCTTAACAGAGGGTTTTTTCAACAAAATAGAAATAACTCCTCTGTAAAGTTACAAACATAAGGTTACTGGCATTACCAGCAGTTAATTAATACCATAATAGTCATGCACTTGTCAAGCACATAACCCTTACATTAACCTCAGAAAAAAAGAATGTTGGTTTTATTTTCTAGGTAGTCACAAGTCATGGATCCATAGATAACTATTGATCTATGAGATAAAAAAAGTAAATTGTTTTGCAATGCTAAGTCTGATGGAGGGCTATAAAACCCCCACAACTTCTGTTTACTTTCTGTATATGGAATTGCTGTATGCACAATTGTTTTATCAAATAGCTGTTTCAAATGATTTTGTAATTTAAATATTTCAAAGTCATAATATTGCTCAGCTGTATATATGAGTTTGAGATTTTTAAAGAACCTTTTCTAATAAAGGTTTATAGCAGGTTTTAGTGTCTACAGGTTCTCTTTTTCCCATAGTCCTGCTAATCCATTGAAGTCAACAGGTGCTAATGATTTGTTGTTGATGTCAGGATACTCAGGCCTTAGAAGATGTACAAAGATATATATGGTATGTTAATATGTTACTCTCATCAGGTAGCTAAAATTCAGGCAACAAAGCCTAAAGGCTAGTGCACTAGCCTTTCCAAATTACAGAAGTGCTTTGAAATTAATTTTACCTATGCAAAAAAAAAAAAGCTGCTTTATATTTCATTATATCTTTGTTTGGATATTCCAAATTGTCTTTATCAATAGCCAAATTCTCACTCCAGTGAAACTGGTGAACACCCCCATGATTTCTCTCCTTGGGTGACTGTAGCCATCTTTCTTTTACGACCGATCACTTCTCATGTTATTCCCATTAAGCACCAAAATGGAAGTCTCCAAATTTATAAAACTGCTAAAATAATTTTCAGTGGATATAAGGGGAAAGGGGGGGGAAAAGAAGGGGGGGAGGTATTTCCAGATAGAGATTTAGAAAAGATTAATAAAGCAGAGCATTACTTTCATCCATGTTTGCAAATGTTTCATTAGAGAGGAGCAGAATGGCTGGGAGGTATCCAGAAAGCTCAAGTCAGTCTTGATTCTATGTAATGCTTTTAACATTGAAAACAACCTTAATACAAGAGCATCATAGCAATGACCAGGCAGAAACTAGTTCTCTCCCTCTCTCTCACCTAAATGTCACATCAGCAAGAAACTTGTCTTTGGTACAAGTACAGACTCTTAAAATCTGTATTTTGCGGCAACACTTGTCTAGGTCTCTAGGGAGGTGCAAAAGATGACTTGACCACAGAGTCCCAGGATCTGTTTTGACACCTTGGGGAGTAACACAGAGTTACTCCCCCATCAGCACCGCCGTGCCTCTCTGCGTACTGCCCCACAGACCAGAGACTCCTCCAACATGCACTAAAAGGAGGCTGGAAGGGGTCATGGGGCAGCTGGTTTGGCAAGGGGAGACAAGATGAGGGATGGGCAAAGGACAAATCCCGCACCAACATTATTATCAACATACATGGAAATGCATCCCAAGCACTAACTCTGTGCTTAGGTTTCAAGAAGGGCTTAGGTCATACTTTAGGTGACTATTGGTGAAAAGAAAATAGTAGCAGCATGGTCTGACACAACAGCAAAGGGCAACACCAGCTGCTCTCCCAACAGGCTGCTGTGCCCTTCCAGCAGGTGGTTGCTTCAGGTCTGGTTTTATGCTGGATCAGTTCCCTGGCCTGATTTTGGGTGGGATCCCACATGCTGAGAGCTGGGAGCGCTCCCCTGCTACTACACAACTCTCCAAGAACACAAGCAGATATTGCAGAGGGGTGCGTAGCAGGGGGCACAGGCAGCATCGTCAGCCCCCTCCGCAATGTAAAACACAGCTCAGGGTCAGTTGGTTCACACAATCATGTAAATAGTCATAGATACAGGGTATTTTATATGTATGTTAGTGCTATTGCTATCGTCTGCTCTATGGGAAATTCTCTCTCTCTGCTAACAAAGGCTAAAAGCATACCTGAAATAACACTCACAAGAAGAAAGGTTATAAACCCATCACGGCTCTGGGAGCAAACTGCACCTCATTTCCATGTGCAGGCCCCTGAGCAGCAGCAACACACTGGTACGGGAGCCACAATTGCACCGACACACTCACAAGTTGGGGATTATTTTAGTGCATTATTACAGCCTGATTTGCACTCTCCTAAAGGTTTTTATTTGTATATTAAATTGCCTTTTTTATTACCAGATTTTTCAATTTTTTTTTTATACCAGCAATTCATAACTGTAATTTGAGAATTGCCAGATTGGTTCTGGCAACTGGAGAAATAAAAATTGCTAATTTGGGCACCTGAAAGACACAGGAAGTAATCTGACAGACACTAAGAAGATTTTGGCACAAAGATAAGGTTTCTTTCCTTCCCCCATTTTTTGAAGAGATTAGAAGAGCTATAACTTTCAAATAGAAGAGAAACATAAATACATCTAGCTCTTATTCAGCTAATTTTGATTTAAAAAAAAAAGACTGATATCTCAAAAGGATCAGGACATCTTTTGACTAGCTGATCTTTCATGAAAAGGATGATTTTTCTCAAAACCAAACACTTCTAAGTATAGCCATTTCAGTGGTTTTTAACTTCTGCAAAAACTTTCAAAATTACTGAAAAGGGACTTCTCAACATATTTTGGAAGAAAGTTTTGAAACAAAAGTATTTTTCCATACGGAATACTAACATCAAGTCCAGAAGTGGAATGAAACATAATCATTCAATTAACTTTCCTCCTCGCCCCCAATCAACTCAAATTTTATTTATTCTTACTTCAGTTCACAGGAGAAGCCAATGTTTGAGAACTTACACTCTTTAAAATAGAGGAAAGAAGGCCTACTACAAAAATACCCACCCGGATATTGCTGCTAAAAATACCAACACAGAAACCTAAAATCAAGTCTGAGTTTGAACTCACACGTTTAATTTTGGGAAGCAATACCTAAAGAAGATGCATACACTACTGTCAGCACCAGGAAGGCAGTATTACCTCAATTTACTTTCTTCACAAGCTGAAGAGATCTATACACTTGTATAATGCGCACACACACACAGAGTAGAAGTTGAAGGGTTGCCTTATAATCTCTGATGTTTACTGGATTTGACAGGTTTCATGAATATACTTGGGATTTGCTTGTTGTAATCAGACTTCTGTTCTATCTTACAACCTGAAATAAGGAGCAAATGGAATATGTTATGCTGCTGTCATTGGGATTTGTATGACAAAGCATCAAAACTAGCAGGTTTCCCCAACAGAAGCAGTTTTGTTAATTCCTTATTCAAGTAATTCTAGCAGATTCAGGCACTCCCCCCTCTTTTTTTTTTTTTTTTTTTTTTTAAACATAGTAGTTTAGTTTCACTGGCTTTCTACTCTCAGGGATGCTAATTGGGCTTTTTGTTGAAAAATATTGTTTCCTTTACAACAGGTCCAAATAATACCTGGAAAAAAATCTTTACAGTCTCTCCAACCTCTGTAGCAAATGCGTTCAGGCAGTAGATGTAATGGTAGCAATAATTTATCTGCCTCAGACCTCTGAAGTTACCATTCGCCACAGATTAGCTGTAACTTATTATTCAGTTTACTGTAATTGGATTGTAGCTATTAAGAATAAGCATACACCCTTTCTGGATTAAAGTACCTGCACGCTTGTCCTGCTTTACATTTTTCTTCCAGAATAAAACAAGCAGCACTCATTGCAGGGTAATGTCCAGTAAACTATTAGAAAGGAGTAAATTATGCACAGGATGAAATAATATTATCAAAAAGCCCTTGTCCAGATTTCGTATACTAAAATCTATATACTAGACCTATAAATCTATATGCTGAATATATAGATTTGGGCATGGTATTACAATGAACAAAAGTGTCTTGTTTTCAGCAAGTGGCTGGAGGCTTACTGTGTAGTCCCCCAGCTATCAGTAAAGGAGCATTTTCAGTCACGCTGCTGGGGAGTCTCCCAGCCGTACCTTGGCTTAGGACACCCGCTTTGCTCTGCCTTAGACACATCCAGCTCTGGTTCAAAATGATACTCTGACTGCCACCCCCAGGAGGGAATCCCAACCTGCAACTGCAGAAGTGCTTTTTACTGCAGTGCATATTCCACATTGAACTGTAATTCATATGGCTGAAAGAAGGAACCTAGGGTTTGGGGGTAGATCATCTTGGCAGCAGTGCCTGCAGCATGGGGACAGGAGGGGGAAATACCCTTTCCCCAGGACGCGCTGGCTTGGCTGCCTTGCTCCCCAGGGTTTGGCCCAGGTTGGTTACAAGCCGATTGCTCTCTCCCCAGCAAAGGGGTGCCCAACACTTTCTGGGGAGCACTGCTGACCCTAGCTATCTGCCCATCACCCTGAGGGCTCACTGCAGCTGTGGGGCTGTGAGATGGATCACTGTGCTGGTGGGATCACCTGTGTAAGGGTAATCACCCCAGGGGATGAAGCTGTGCTGGTCAGTGCTGCAGCCAGGGGAAAACTCTTCCCAAGGGAAGATCACCCACAGCCAAACTTCTTCCACAGGAACATGTGGCTTTGACTCCCACAGCACACCAGAGCAGTATGATCTTCAAGCAGACCTTTTCAGTCTTATTCAATACTAGTCATGCAGACCAGCCTAAATGATAGAAGGAGACTCTTCCTGAAGCACTGCAAATCAAAATTGTATTTTGACACTTTTCCTCAAACTTAAACAGGACTTCTCTCAAGTAAGGACTGCAAGGTTGGCCCTGATTGTTCAACAGCAGCATTTACTTTCCCAAATATTACATGGTTTTTAGATAAATCTTGAGGGTATTTTGTAGCAAAACAGGGGCAGTTTAAGAAAGCAAAAAACCACAATATTTTTTTCCCCTAGAAAAACTATAAGCATTTTCCTTGGGGAAAATAGATACTTCTTATCTGCTAGGCTGTATGGTGTTTGTAGACAAAGTTAATGCAGAAGAAATCAGACAGCAGCTTTCAAGAGCAGGTTGATTTAAGAAGTCTAGTTTCTTTCAGTCACTGTATAGCCAGACCTGTCAAAGGGTTTAATGCTTTATTCACAAACAGCAAAGAGGGAAAATAGGACTCATGGAGGCAGTAAAGTGGAAATCTTTCTGAAGCTGATTCATCCAGTGTTTGGATGACAATGCTATAGGGATACGTGCAAAGAGCATTGCTGTCTGTGGAGTAGTGACTATCGGAGTACACAGATAAAACGGGTAACCAAGGAGAAATAATAGAGTAGATATAAAATAAGGAGCCTATAAACCTAGAGGAAAAACAAGGCTTTGTATAGCCATGCATTAGTTGGATTCACAGAAGAGATTTATTTTTAGAAAAACACAGGAACAAAGAAATGCTTCTTTACTGTAATTTAAATACTTAAGGTTAAACATACCACTAGCACTTAATTTAACCGTAGATAATTCTTTTCAATTTTTAGTGTCAAGAGCAGCTTTGTAGGAAAACTTAAAAATATAGTAAGACCAGAACTAGTCAACTTGTAAAAGACTATAGTCTAAAAAGGACAGATCCTTGTGTTACCTGGCTTGAGCCAAATTGCTGAACTGAAAGCAAAAACCAGAAGGAGGCATGAATCGAAGTATTATCCCTGTGCATTCCAGGAGCACGGGAAGAGCTGAGGTCTGGGGGAGGACTTGTAGGTCCAGGCAGGCAGCACAATAAACTGGCTCCTTTCTTGTTCTGTTTATTTTGCACAGACTGCTTCTATTCTTTGAACACAAGATTAGTCACAGGAGACTCAAGTTAATACTATTTATGGACATACATATTAGCATAAAATAATACCAGCCCTAAACTGCTCCCTCAGTTTTTATTAAGTATTATTTATTTATTAATAATTAGGTTTAATGCTCCCACACACTAGACCTCAGAACTTGTTTACACGACTTCATGCCAAAGCTCCAAATGCATTAAAGGGGAAGTTCATTATTTTTGATTTATAATTATCTATGACAAGAAAGATCTTAAACAAGAGCAGAAGAGAGCGGGAAATGATCTACTCATCCTCTGTTTATGCAACTACTACAAAGAGGCATGTGATGGTTTTGGCCTCAGTCCAGCTACCGTTCATCTCTATAGGACTCTTTCTATGACTGTCATACAAGTACCACGAAGCCCTTTTTAATCTTGAAATAACTCAGGTATAGACAGGCCATTGCTCTCAGTCTACAGAGATCCCAAGCTGCTGCCTTATGGCTGATGAGCTATTAAGTGACAGAACAAAAAGTTGTTGATATGTGGCATTATTGTTCTCCTGTAAATAGATTTTTCTGTAGCCTCAGTGATTTACTTCCCTCCCATCCCCATGGCATTAACTATCAACTGGGAGAGTCAACTAAACTTCTGTAGTTCTGGGAAACACAGGCCAAAAAAAACCCCAACAAACCAAAACTGTTGTTTAAAACCAATAACACTTGACACTTTGGTTATGCCAGCTCTGGGGTCACACTGTTCCCCGACATGACCCCTGCGTGCTGAGCAGGAGTGCCTGGCAGCAGCCCCCCTTATCCCCTGCTCATGTCCAGGCAGGGCCGCTCCAAGGGCTCAGCAGCTTGGGGGCTTTGGCAAGTGCCTCTACACCAAAGTCAGTCCCAGGCCCCCCCTCAGGCTCCATCCCTGCAGCAAATAGGACTTGTCAAGCAAGGCTTGGCAAGTTCCCTGCCCAGCTCACTGCATCCCATCTCTGTCCATCTGCCCCCTACTCATTAAACATCGTGAAGGCATGGAGCAGTGGGGAGTTCATCCCCACAGACAACACACTGGTGAACATCTACAGTTTTATTATTAGGGTCTTTTCCATACTACATGGGGGAACTAAATCAAAGCAATTTGTAACTTTATAGCCATCAGCTCTTTGACCTACCCAGTATCTATGTCTTTTTTCCACCTCCCAGTCTATTCAAAATGCCAAATATAAAAACCTAATGATTTCTTCCTCTCTTCTAGACATCCTTTTCAGAGCTTTGACCACATCCATGCACTTAGATATTTTATTCCCAGTAGCTCCCCGCCTCATTACCCTTGTCTTACCTTGGACCCCAAATTTATGGTTTTCTTTGCATGCAATTCTGTGCCTTATTTTCTTGATGTTTCTCTGCCTACCTTCTTAACACAATCCTTGATCCTAGACAGACATGGCCTGCATCTTTTTGCTTCAAAAAAAAAGACTTCCCCCAGTGATTCTTCCAGCAATAACCCTTTAACCTTTTTCAGATTAATATGAAAATCCACATATATTGTTTTTACTTTCAGGATGCATATTCTTGCATTTGTGCATATAAAAATGTTTTACACTTGAATATAAAGCTGAAATTAAAAATAATAAAACAAATTGATTGTTTGCATCCTCCCATCCATTCTAAAGCGCATTTATACAATTTATTCCATTACCACATAAGCATCTCAATCTTTGGCCCCCAATCTGGCTGCCTTATAAATATAATACAGAGTTCCTCCTAGCATAATCTGCTGCTCCATTTTTCTTCCCCTTTCACCTCACTCTGCAACCTAGTTCTCCACACAGGAGCAGCGCAGGGCTGCTGCGGGGAGCTTCGGCCGTCTCTGCTGGCAGCGGGGGATAACTTGGAGTAGGACTGAGTCTGTGCCAGGTTATACTGGGGCCTGGCTTTACTCCTGCAAGGTTTGAACTGGGGAGAAGTAGAAATATGGCTTAAAGCAATCTTTCCCTCCACCCATACAAAGGATACTGCAACTGCTATCCAGCTGCAAATTCACTTCTTTACTTTTTCTGAGGCAAAGGCAATTGAGGCATTACACCACCCCCCTTCCCCAAGGCAGGCTCCCCTCCCATAACTGCAGCACAGTGGTTCCCCAGCTACAACCCTGCCCTCCTGGGCAGCCATGCAGCTTGCAGAGGAGAGCTACACACCTTCTCTCACCCAACCCAACAGCTTCAGCACCTGATCTGTCAGTGCTGTGAATTACTGATGGGATTCACACCTAGCAGGGCTGCTAAGAGCAGCAGAGAGAGCATTTCTGTTTTGCAGCATCAGCAGCATCTGAAAGACAGAGCCACTGGATGTCTATAAGCGGGGGAGGGGGCAGAAGATGATTTTTATACACAAATTGCAAAAGCATGTTTAGGCCTGTATTCATCATTAGTTTTGAGATAAAGCCAACAGGGTTGGTATTCTTTTCCCAGTTAAATATATGCTTTCCCAATCCCAAGATCATGCCTAAACCAATGTGCTTTACATAGAGGCAAATGTGTCCACCTGTACTGTTGAAGGCAGTTAACTCAAGGGAGATACTGGGATGCTGGGATGAGGAGGGGTGGGAAGCCAAGGCTGACTGAGTATGCATCCAAAAGAAAGATCCTGGTGTAATAGCCCAGGAAAAGAGGCAGGGGAAGAGCAACAGCCAAAGAATTCTACTGCTGTCTCATGAAATCCTTATTCCATAAAAAAGGCACTGAAATTAGATGACATCTACTCATCGTGATAGCTTCCTTTATATAGACGGATGTAGTTTCTAGTGACTGATAGAAAGCAAGCAAGCAGAGCAGTTACTAGTTTTATTGTGAAAGAAAACCAGACCACCACAGTGATTTCAAATTGTCCAGTCTGAAAGTGACCAACAGAGAAAGAGAAAAGGGCTTCTGATTACAGCACCTGCAAGCAGCTCTTCAGCCTCCTCGCTCCTGTAAATGTTCTTTCAGCATTGGATGTGCCTACAGCTCTGAAGTGCTTTGTTTGGGTGCCATTAGAAGAATAGGCTTCCAGACGGACGCCTTATGCAAAGCCTGTAATTCTCCAAGCACAAGTCTGCCTCAGTGAAGAATGATTTATATATAAAAAATGCTATGTTTCAGGTATTATTTTGCCATGTGACACAGTCCAGTTGAAATTGTAGCATTTTATATGTCTCAACACTGGGAGGTTTTTACCATAGAGAGTTCTTGAATCTGTAGTTTATACTAAAAGAGTCAATGGATGAAAGCTGGTGCTAGACAAATGCAAAGCAGAAATAAGAAACATTTCTAATAAAAAGGATAACTAACCTAGGACCAGGATGCATTTGTCATTCTAAGACTTCTTCTGAAGAAATCTCACTTTCCCTCTATGACACGGCAACTCTGAACTGCCATCAGCAGTTGGCTAAAGTAGAGACAGTTGTTGGCTGAGACATGGTTAGAAGAGTTTCTGACATCCCTAAGGTCCTGCAGTTATGAAGATGCCTCCTGTGCACCATCTTCAATACACTTGGAAAAGAGCCTGTTTTTCAAGGACACATGGGTACGGCTGGAGGATATCTGCACAGGTGGAAGTCCAAGATCCAGGAGTTACAGGCCAAGCTCATTCCTTGTCTTCCACTTATCTTTAGACTATCTAGAAGTCAGTAGATTAAGAGGATTTGAATTGTGATCCAGTTTTTTTTTTTTTTTGAATCAGTGTTTCTCAGACTTGTGATCCCTCAGCACACATCACTCTGAATTAAAGTTCACAATGAACCTCTCTGAGGCACCCCCCCATCACCAAGCTGCCCCCCAGCCACCTGGTGTGTCGTACCCTGGCACATTCTACCCTGAAGCGTCTTCTCACAAGCCCACACCACAGCAAGCTCCCACTGCACTTCTTACATACCCATTGGGAATAAGTGCTGTAAAGGGTTTTATCTGGTTCCTAGCTGTGCAAGGGCAAGTTTCATCTTTGCTTCTCTGGCTGCAGACACCTGCCAAAACATGAACATAAACATTTCCAGAGTTTGCTGCCTTCAGCCTCCTTCCTACATAGGCAGGATAAACTGCTTCAAATTTGAACCCATACCCTGTTGCTTGCCAATGTGTCCAACTAAACCATCACGTTGCTGTCAGACATTCCAGCTGTGCTATTCATTTACTCCCACCATGTTACTTTACAAAAAAACCCACAAAGATCAGTTTAAGGTATCTGTCTTGGTTTTTTACACTACTGAAATATTCCTTCCAGTTATTCCTTAACCTTCAGTAGTTCTGGGTTTTTTTGCTAGCCTACTGCATGTGGTTGCTCCTCAGTTACCATGACACCCACGAATGTGCAGAAGACTAGAGCCTAAGAACAAAAAACAGCTGAGTCACATAAGAAGATGGACAAGTTGTCAAGCAGATAAGGCTAAAAAGCACACAGAGGCTCCTCAGCTGATGTAAATCAGTGTAGCACCATTGAAGTCAGAATTATAAATCTCCCCCTCTGACTCAGTAAATACCTCCAGGGATCAGAGAGCTGTACCTGCAATTTGCAGTGCTGGAACAAATGTTTTGCTACAGATACCTTTTTGCCAGTATATAACAATTTCAGGCTACACAAGTCAGAGCACAATTGATTCTAGGTATACACTTAAAATTGTTCTTCTCCCCCCTCTCCCTTTTGCTGCTCCAGACATACTGAAATACTTCAAAAAACCCAATTTCAAGCAATACCAGGCAGCTAGAATCATTTAGTAGCAACAATAAATAATAACAATACAATGCACTCACTATTTGTTACAGGTCTGACCATCACTCTGAGGCACTAGTGACCTAGCCAATAGGACATCTATTGCCTGATGTCTTCTCTTTTTGGTTTCCCTTTGGTCACATTACAGAATGCCTGACACTCAAAGGGGCCTCTGAACAACAGTCCAGAAAACCCCCATGCTGAGCCAGGAGCTGCTGAGAGCAGACCACCAGAAACACTCAGCACAGGGATACATCCAGTTTCCTATCTGGCTCTTCATTAGACTAATACAAAAGCAGGCCAACTGAAAACAGCTCCAAGAACATGGGGGGGGAAAAAACCCCACAACTTCTCATAAATCTCTGTCTACAGCATTCACATGTAATGGCTACTTTCTAATCCAACATACCATTTGTTAAGAGCAGTCTCCAAGGCATCTATTGCTTTACCTGGCACTACACAAGATCAACACACCTAAGTCATAGCTCTAATGCAAGTTTCAACAGGTTCATAAAAAGCCATTATTTAGGGTCTGGTCAGCCCAAGACTCCCTAATATACAGCCTACCTTGGAGCCACAGGAACTAGCATCACACTACCTAACTTCCCCTAGCAGGAGCTTCTAGGCAACCAGCCTTGCTTTTATTTCCATGCTTATCTCGCATCTCAAGCCACAGCTGTGAGCCAGGAACACAAAGTTGTGGCACTACTGCTTGAAGTCTACAGCGTAAGAGGACCACACCAAAGCAAACTGGTAGGCAAGGTCACTCCAGGTGATACCCATTCCTGAGGCTGGGCTGAATTGCTCCCAAGGGCTGAGATATAAGGACTTCCAGGGTGGGTGGCTGCTGGTTTGTTCAGGTGAAGGATGGTTTGAAGGGCAGGCTTTGATGTCAGTGCAGATAAAGCCTTAAAGGTTGGTCACTACCTTACCCAGATTTCAAGCACATGAATTCTTCAGTGGCTCTTGCATCTAAGATTATATAGGAAGCTTGTGGCTGATAAGAAAGCAGAGAGTGAGAGAGGCTTCAAGCATTCAGTGTTGCCAGATGTTGGTTTTCTTTGTATTTGGTTTAGCAGAAATCTTTTCTTTTGTTTTACAACCTAAAAGGCAGAAATGTCTGACATCTCAGTGCTGGTCTTCCCTTAAACAGAGACTGCTAATTGCAGCCATTAGAAACCAGATTTAAATAATGAAATTCATATCGCATGGGAACTATTCTGAAATAGAATTTAGGACTTCATCAGTGAAAGCCTAATGCATTAAGCTTAATGTGATTCTAATGCTAGAATTGTCGTAGATTGATCTTAATGAAACATGTTGTAGTTACTTTTCATTAAAAAAATGATAGACAAGATTGTAACCTATTTTAGTTAAAAAGGGTAAAAAAAAGTAGGAAAAATATGTCATTAAGCAATTTGTTCATCAAGTTTGGTATCTTGACACTGCACATGGCAAATACCTACTGCTTCAAAGAGCAAATCCTCCTGCAGTATATCTAGATTCCATGGGTGTATAACAATAAAAATTGCTCCTTGGTTCCTGTAGTTATTATAAAGCATCAGATTTAATTCTTTGACTACAGACTTAAGGCAGTTATCTAAAAATTTCAGCTTATTCTATACCTTTTAAACAATTATCAGCTTTTCTTATGCAACAAAATTTTAAAGGGGGACTATTTTTAGTGTAACAATTTAAACAACAAAATGTTTGTAGTTCTTCCATCATAATACTGCACGCCAAAGCTGAGCTGTGCAGCCAATTTGCTGAAATCCTTTGTAATCCTCAGTGTGTTATTCACCTGGATCGCCTGCTGGATTGCACTAAGTAGAGAGAGATAAGATGAAGAAAGTGAATGCTGTGGGTTTTGTTGATGTAGTTGAACTTTTAGGAACTACAGTTACAGATTTCAGAAATAAGCACAAACACAGATGTAAGTATGTAGTTCAGCACTTATCAAAAGATATTCAACGAGCTTCCTGGAAGTATAACAACAAAAAGCAGCTAACGCTGTGTATGGAATATGAACCCTGAAAGAAAAGTGGAGGTGAAACTAAAGCTCAGATCCAAAGGACATGGAACAGATTTGAATTTCATGGCACAAACTACTCGCCCTCACTCAGAGACTCAGCCCTGAATATCAAGTGCTTAAAATCTAAGTGACCGACAAGAAAAAATGAACCAAGTTTCACACTTTCCTTCCTGCTGGAAAGTAAAAGTTTAGAAATGCATGGTCTTTCATCTTCTGCCTTAGAAGATCAAGCCATATCCAGCTTGGAAGGCTTTATGGCAGCCGTGGGACAGGTGAGTTTACGATGACACCACAAGAAATATTTGATTGCCCTTTTATTTAAACGGGTGAAGTCCTAGCCCCAGTAAGGTCAATGTGACTTCTGCCAACTGTTCAGGAGCCTCCATTTCACATTTGCTTTAACAACCGTTTAACAGAAATGAATGAAACCTTTGGGAGGCTATATGAGATGCAACCTGCTGTACGCTAGGTTTGATAGCAGACTGGATTTGGGAAGCTCCTGCTTCCTCAGCTGCTTGTTCTCAGGCGGGCTCAGCACACCAGCCCCCAGCATCACCCCATCAGAGAAACAAAGGAACAGTTAGCTGACTGAGCTTCAAAATAAACCTCCTAAGAAGGGGTTATTTCTGATCTGGTTTTCATTAAGGCTGTACAAAAAGCTAGTACCACAGTCAGGGTGGGGACAAGGTTGTGCGGCGTGGAGGTGAGAGAGGCCCCCAGAGCCGGCACGCGCTGAAACTGCGGCGTAACGCTCGGTGCCCCATCCTCTGCAATTGCACAGGGGAAAGCCCAGCCTGCATTTCTGAAGCCGCTGCCAAGTCAGGGGGCAAAACTAAGAAAGACCTGACTTTTTATAAAGAGATCCCAAGCAGAGGCTGAGATTTCAAAGCATTTTTTACTACTCCTCAATTCTTAAGTGAAAAGCCAAACCCCTGCGACTGTTTTTACCTTTTCAGATTGGCCAACCCAGCTGGTCAGACAATAAAATGATGCCTTTTTGATTGGTAGCAGCATTAACAAAAACCCAGAAGGCCACACCCTGTCTAGCAGCAGTTGCTAAGGAGCATTAGGTTTTGTGTGCAGCATCATTAACACCAAATTGGAGGCTGAAGGAGTGGTTCCTACTGCAGCCTGCGCTCCCAGGGGAAGGCAGCGATGCAGTCTGCTGGCGTGCACCTGGTCAGGCTCTGCCTGCTGCACCTTAGCAAGCTGCTGTTCCTCTACAGCCTTGTATGCGGGAGTTTGTGGGTTTTCCTAACACCCCGCTTCCCAAATTCTGCTGCTAAATTGTGCATAGTTGCAGTGCAAGCAGTGTCAGGAACTGGTACAAGCTTTTCCTCAGCTCTAGCAACTGTTTTCAGTTCTGTGTCATTGAGACATGCTCCCAGGAGGCCTGATGCGCATAATGCTGAACAAGCCTGCAAAGTTTGAGAGCTATCTAGATTAAGGCTCTCAGTACTATTAATATTCATGCAACTGATTGAGTATTATAATTCTAGGCATTTTTTCTACAAATAACATGGGACTTGAGGTTTCCTGCTGAATTAGGGTAAGTTTTATTGCATGGTAGCCGCCTCAGCAGCACTGAAGATGATAATTGAGGAGGCGTTCTGGCTGAGGAATTTTTGTTTGTTGCTTTCTAGTACTGCTTCTGCTAGGGGTAATTCTGCAAAATAACATGTGTAGGCTCATTGCTTTGCTTAATAGAAACAGTGAAGAACCTGACCTGAGCAGAGCTGTAGAAGAGATATTATGTTATCTTGCTTTTGTTCGAGCTTATGATATGGTTCAAGCCCATTATAACTGGCTAAGCTACAATAAATACTTGACCTGTGAGTGCTATAAGGGAATTCATCCTTATTTCCTCCCCCGCAATTACATAAATCTGAATGACAAGCTATTTAATCTGAGTAATAGTTAACAGTCTCTGATTGCAGCTGTTAATATTACCCAAAGGAATACCAGCTACTAGTCAAGAAAGCTGTGGTAACACCTTGCTAATGAGAACCATATTTGAGGTTACTCAGACTAACAGTTTGATTCCCATAAACACGTTCATTTTTTAAAAAAATAGATTTTGCTTTTATAATGACAGGGTCAGTAAGAGGGTCCAACTATATAAGAATCCTGTAAATTTTTGGAAACTTATCTGGACTGCCTCTGAACATCCTGGAATTGCCTTCAGCTTCCCCTCTCAGGCAGGTGAGACTACTTCTTACTTTTACTAAGCAACTGCTTTCAGGCTGGTTTCTTTAAGTAAAACTTTTAAAGCGCTTTACATTGCATGATATAGCCTGTAGAGAAGCACTATCTCTGAAAGTGATGATGACCCTCAGAATAACCCTTGAAAGCACTAGGAAATCAAAAATGTTTTTCCTCTTTTTCTTCCTCCCCTCGGTTGTATTTCAGGACCATTTTTCCTGCTGATGCTTGGAGATCATCAGTTTTTCCTTTCTGGAAAGGGGCTTTACGCTGCACTGCTAACTTTTATATCTGAGCTAGATGGAACATAATAATCTGAAGGGATCACTCATCATAGCAATTGTCAGGGCTGTAACACCCCCTCTCTTCAGGGTTTCCTTTTTCAGGGGAAAAAGACAGTATTCAACACAAATTTATGGTATCATTTTTTTCCCCTCCCCTGAACCAGGGTCTTCCCTGGGAGCTTATTTAGCTCTCTACACTACTGCCTTCCGGAAAATTTTGTGTCACCTGCCTAAAGCAAAAGTATGCTCTGAAGAAAGACAAAATCCACAGCCATCCGCTTGGTTTCTCAGGTAATGTCCATTGGTTCTGCCTTTGAAAAGCAAGTTTGAGAATTCCCTCTGTGAAGCTGGGCTCTTGGATGC
Source organism: Fregata magnificens (assembly GCA_013389945.1). NCBI lineage: Eukaryota > Metazoa > Chordata > Aves > Suliformes > Fregatidae > Fregata > Fregata magnificens. The sequence continues at coordinate 40,286 of WAAD01037449.1, forward strand.
AGATACTGTCGATGTTTAGTGTTCCCTATATGCTGAATGTTTCTGTTTCTCAATGCACTTGGTTGCCTTTGGACTTAATGTGATATGGGTTCATTTAATGGGAAAAGGCATTTTTCTAAAGGAAGCCAGAGAGTGTAGCACTGTGCTTTAAACCCGCCATGCAGAAGCTACTCTTCATTATATAATTTAATAACTTCCTGTTAAATTGTTGGTAATTTATTGAAAAATTATCCCAAAGAGCACTGAGGAAGTGTAAGATGTTAAACCTCGCTGTCTTTCCATTCTTCCTAGGGGCCTGGATTTATGTAGCTGAAGCTAAATAAAAAAGCGTAGCAGCAAGACTGGCTAACCAAAACTATTATTTTGGATTGCACCATTAAGAGATAGCAAGATTATTCCTTTTTCACAAGGCTTGCCAAATCTGTATAGTTTTCAGGTTTTTCTGTACAATTCTGTGTAACAGCTATGTCTTGATTTTTTTAGTACACAGCTCTCTACACGCAACTCTAAAAGTTGTTCTTGCTCTCTTTCTGTATGTATATATATAATTAAAATATCATTACTGGAATGTAAGTAGTTAAAGTCTTTATTCTGGAGCAGCACAACTACAGAAACTTGATTATATTTTATCCAGTCACAGGAGAGTTTGATTTGCTTAGACATGGGAGAAGTAAGAATGTACTACCAAGTAAAAGACAACAATGCAGGAAACAAGTTACTAACTGGAGAGCATGAAAGTTAATAGAAATAAAGTTCTAGGTTTATATTCATTCGCCAGTATTTTTGATTGCAAAATGTAATCTCAGAAAAGCCTCAAAGCCTAGAATTTGATGAGGTGCTGTTGACACTCTATGGCAGTACTAATAGCCTAATTCAGATAAATTGAGAGCTGTCTCGCTCAGATAGGCTTTGGGAAAGTGCCTTTACCCCCATTCCACTGACTATTAGTTTGGCGGACCAGGTGCCACTTGCCTAAAACTTCATTGTCCTGTTTTATAGCCACATAATTAAAATCAAAAGTAGAAATAGCTTCAGGAACTTTAATTGATGAGAATACTGTGTTGCCTGTTACAGTAAGTGATTATTCTCCGTTAGCTGAATACATGAGTCCACTGTCTTTTTCCTCCTAAGCTTATCTTTTTTACATCTGTGCAAACCTTTTTGAAGCAGCTGATGTACTGAATANGCCAAAGTAAAATGGCTGAACAAAATGTTAATTATACTGGAGAGCGGGACAGTGTCAGATAGTATTTGATATAAAGATGAAATAGAGGTGTTCGAATTTAAGTCAAAACAGGAATCTTAAATTTTGTAGAATTACCTCTGGAGATGTGGACAAGAAATTAATGAAATTTTTGGGGGGGAAAAAAAAAAAAAAAAAGAAAGGGGGCCTCTGCTATGGTTTGGGGTTATTCAGCACTAAGACCAATCTGTCACAGAAAACAGCAATGTTACTGAAAACAGGTTTCCACAGTGGTTTCCTATGAACTGTTGTTTAACTGTATTATAAATAGTTTAAATATTACAACTGTGACTCAGTTATTTTCAGTACCGGGGGGTACCTTATTAGGATTCGCTCCCACCAAACCTGCTTCGCTTACCATGACAGTCAGACTACCATAGCTAAATATAGACTATAGAAGAAAGGTGCTAACTCTTTCAAGTTCAAGTACACACTTAGAGAAATACTATAAATAGGCTGATGTTTTGTAAACTAGTACTTGACAGAGGCACGGAATAGATGCTCTCCCGCAGGAATTTTCTGTGTTCCTTCTGTGGCTTTTATGGGAGCAGCAAGTAGCTGCTCTTAGACAGATATCTGAGCTCTCTTTTTATTACTATTAATTTCAGGTCCAATAGCAGCAAGAAACTGACAAAGCTTGCTAAGCAGTGGGCTTTCCGGCAAGCTGCTCAATGTAGTTTTGCCAATACATCGATCTGCGCTACCCTTGCTATGTCTGCCTTGACATTTCCGGGGTACTGTTAATTTTAAACAAGGTTCTAGTGCTGGTTTAGTACTGCTGTAATCGTGGCCTTGGTGGACCTGACAAACTTTGTGTTTTGGTGCAGATTTGGACAACTTTCAGAAATCGGTTCACTTGAGTGCGTTATCAGGTGTGTTAGTAGTAGGGATGGAATTAAATACCTGCCCATAAGGCTTCTAAGATTGGAGATCTGAGCCTGCAGCGTTGCACAGGTCAGGTCAAACTGGGGCTCAGTTCCAAACATTTCACAAACCCCAGTGTTTTTGTTTAAAGCTGTGTCTTTTAAAAGTACAATTTTGCATGCACTGTTCAACAGTACTGTGAAGAAAAACCCCAGCAACACTCTTGTATTAGAAGCAAACTAAAATATCAGTATGTAGCACACTTAGGCCAGACCTGTTTTAACTCGAGTTATATTTGCATTAAGCTATAGCCAGACATGCCAAGGTAATTAACTCTGTCATTAAAACTAGTATATTTGTATCAACAGTCTTTAGCCAACCTGCTTACTGATTGCACTGCTTCTCTTATTTTATAAGTTACTCCTGCCAAAACCATTACAGTACCTACAACACAATGAGCAGAAATGGAGAAACAGAATAGGGGAAAAAAAACCCAAAAAAACCCAAAAGGTCTTGCACTGTATCATCTCTGTAAGTATCAAAAATTAGGTCATTTTCCTGAGTCAGGCTAAGAATTCACAAACCCTCTCTGATATGATATTACTGCTATGAAATTTATCAGTAGATGTCCGTGGCAAAGGATGGTGTTGTCACCAAGACTTATGGTTTGAGATTGAAATTCCCTGTTGATGAGATCATCTGTGGTATCAGCCTCCTGAGCTGGTGCTGTTGCAGCATCGTCCTTTATCTTTACTTGCACCCCGATCCTGGCTCTGCTGTAGTTATGTCTGGCTAAACTTTCATCAATGTTGGTTGCCGTAAATTTACTCCCTTTGTCTCCCAAGCAGGTTTTCTATCTGCAACTGGGAAGTGTTAGGCTGTTACGTCTCTTGAAAATGAGATCTTGGCTAGCTCTTTTTTTCTTTACCTTTTCCTTTTATTGGAACAGAAAATTTGCATTATAACTCTGCCCGAGGTCAGTGTGTCCGTGAGGCCCTGTTTCCTACAGGAAAGAAGATGAAAGAAGATTTTCAGTCTTGTTTTCTTGTTGTCACTTCTGTTGTATCTTCTATATTTTGTTTGAATGCAACGGGTTCTATCTACCACCGTGATTTTATTGTCTAAGTCTGGTGCAACTTGCTTGCACACAGCTTCACAGTACTCAGTAAAACCAAGGAAGAAACGTGAATTATGCCCTTACCAGTGACTCTAAAAACATTATTGAAAAGAACAGCAAGAAAACAGAAATGAACCAAACGTCTAGCTGCTGGGAGGGAGGAGGTTTCAGGTCCATCATGCAGGGTATTTAAAATGACCTTCCCAAGATCAGCTAGGACAGCAGTTTCATTTGTTGGGAATTAAAGGTAGAACTAACTGTGACTTTGCTAGGAAGGTTGCCTATAAAAAAAAGGAGCTCTTTGCTTCTTTACTTGAAGTCTGTCATATCCTTACATGAAGCAGATAGATAGGATGTTTCATACCATTTAGGAAGTGGCAGCAGGCGGTCTGAATTAGTAGATTTAGTGTGAAGGTTTTGACAGCCTATGTGCAACATAAGCACTGCAGCTGCTTGGGTGAAGTTTGAGACAGATGAAGCAATCTATATTTCACTAACAACAAAAAGTGTGGCTCTACTCCCTTGTCACTTGCTTATTTTTCCCATTTTGCTACCTTTTGTCTGCTCCTGAGATTTTTTTTTTCTCGCCCCACAGAACATGCTGTGATCAAGACAGCTGCTGATCCGGCTTCCCCCGCTCCATTGCCTGCTTCCTCCTACACCTGCAGCGCAACAGCACAGCTTCCCCACAGCTCTGGCCTGCGTTTGGCGGGGGGGGGGGATCCAAAATGTGGATAAGCACTACGCTGCAAGCCAGGACTTCGCATCTAGTGGGACTCCCTCCTCACAGGAGTCTTGCTAAAGGGTCTGTTTCTCGGGCAGCGACCCTGCCTCAGAAACCTCCCCAGCCCAGGACACCAACACGTGTGCGCTACCTGGGACCCCAATACATGGGCTGCCTGCCTCTCCCATCCCAAACCCTGACACGTGGAGCCTCGGGTCTGGGCAGGTTAGAGAAGCTGAAACATCCGCCTGAGACAGCACTCAGTTTCCATTCTCATTTCTGCAGGCAGTGTGATGTACAGCACTGCAAGCCATTAGGATATATCTATCTGTAAACACTCGGGGCAAATAGTCTTAAAAAAGGTAAGGATGTGAATTTAAATGGCATTAGTCAAAATGAACTAAACCTTGTACAGAAGGCCTCCTTCAGCGTCAGCTTCATTTGGATCCATGTTTTCCCACACAAAGAAATCCTTTATGCTTCCCTTTATCTGCAAACAGCACTTCAAGCTTACAAAATTTGTCATAGACATCTGATAAAACCAGAAATATGGGCAAATGAATCAGATTTTTAAAATGGTGGTTTGATATTTGAATTTGCTCCTTTCATTTGGTTATTTCACCTTATTATTTATGTCATTTTAAAGATGACATAGTACAATACGGGGTCAGCTTTCCTCTATAGTAACAATTTCCCTGTAGATTTGTTACTAATGCATGTGCCCTCTCTCTCCTGGCTAACTCACATTTTCAAATCATCATCTAATTTTTCTACGCCTTTTAGCATGTAATCTTCCCAGTTACCAAGGTCGTGGGGAAGTTTTAATGTATTTCAGTGCATTTTTTTTCTTGTGCATGCATTTTAAGCGTAATAAAAAAATGACAGATTGCGGTCTTGCCATTAAGCTTAATACCAACTTCTTGTACAGATGGTAGTCCATCGAGATTAAAAACACTACGAGAAGAAAATGCATCTAGACAGTCAGCAGGTATCCCTTCAGCCTCTAGACAGAGTGCTTAAAAACAGTGTTTCTCTAGCTCCGTCGCTATTTCATGCACAGTAATAACCTCTGGCAAGTTTTTTGTGTTCTCACTGGATTGTATGTTGAAAACAATACAGTTCTGCTTAAAACTGTTCTATGCTTTATTTTTAAAATAAGTTTTATTGAAACTGTATGTGTGGTGGCACTGGAGGCTGGCATACGACAGCGTTAATCTCCCTGCTTAGTTTTGCCAATGCATTGATCTGCAGTACGATTGCTATTTTTATCCCTACTGTTCAAAGTACAGTCAGTCATGACCACATTTCCATTAAAGACTAGGCGCTGAACCATTTTAATCTGTGACTAATAAAAAATTGTAACATATTCATTAAATCCACATACAGTCTCGGCACTATCATCGGTGCTGGCAGAGTAGTGATTTTTTGTTCCTTGAGCGATGCGTCTGCCATTGTCAGTGACCTACGCTGATTAGACAGCCAACTTTTTCCTTCGCTCCCAAGTAACGCGTACTCAGTGTTAGTGTCCCGGGTAGGTTTGATCTACGTGTAAATCTACCCTTCCACTGGCAGAGGGAGAACACCACAATGAAATGGAATGCCAGAGGAATAAGCAATAGGTCCAAGAAATAGGAACTAGTAACCCCTCGATGTGGACAAGGTCTGAGGGGAGACGTCCATTCTCTTAGCTCAAGGGGCAGAGATCCATACTGTAGATGTAAAAGTTTTAGTGCTGCCGTTTCCTTTGTAGAGGGCAAAAAAACGCACACGCGTTTTTGTAAACTTAGGAAATTGTGCCCACAAACACAGATTTTAAAATAACATCATCGTTCTTTTAGCCTAACCTTACCAAAATGAAAACATTAGAATTAGATTACTCACGCAGACTTAACTCCTTCCTGCTCCAGGAATTTAAAGTTTAATTACCTGATTACATATTTATCTATGTCTTTATTACAGGGCTGCTTTGTCATTCTGTGGAAAAGGCGAGCGATGCTCTGTGAGGAACCGGGGCTTGCTAGCGAAGGAGGCTGCTGCCTGCAAAAGTACCTCCCGCCAGTTTGTGGCAGAAAGCGTAAGCTGGGCAGCGACTGAGGTGTGGAGCTTCAGCTGGTGAGGAAGGGACCTGGCTGTAGTTCCGAAGAGTGAGAGTGCTCCTCTGCTACGTTGGCCCAGTGGGGACTTGGGAGAGGTCTGGAGACTCAGGTAAGCTCAAACATCTGTTTTTAATACACAGGAAGAGAAAAAAACAGGTAAATGAGGTTATGGGAAAGGGTAAAGAAATGTCCAGCATAAGACAGTGGGGAACCAGAGGCAGTATTAAAACTGAATAGCAGACAGGAAGAAGCTAGTGGGCAATCAGGCGGCTTTTGGGGTGGTTAGGTAGCCTCTGGCCCAGAGCCGGCGTGGGGTCCGGGCAGAGCAGCCACCGTCTGTCGGCAGTCTGGCCGGGAGATACATTAAGGTGGCAGAGAGCAGCACTCAAAAGGTAGGAAATGCCAGACATAAGTTACGTGAGTAATCTTAATTTTGCTCTTGTGTATGCGTTTTATGATAGCGACACGATCAAATACCGCTTTTTTTCTTCTCCACAGGGCCTCAGCTTTTCTCGGTGCAGGGGCTGGATGCTGCGAGCAGCCATCCCACGCACTTAATGAGCAGCAATTAAATATTTTTTTTTTTTTCCTTGTGTTTAATGAACAGCGTCATATCTTCTGCATCGGGTACTAAAGGAACCCTGGAGGAGCTCCCGTACAACGGCCACAGCTCTGTAATAAACGTGAGAGGCTCCTGTAATTACTACTATTTTTTGTGCGTGTGTGTCTTTAGGAGAGCAGGGCCTGCCTAACCCTTACCCTGGTTACCGAGTTTGAGGCACCCAGAGCTCAGCGGCGTCGTGGAGAAGCCCGGGCAGAGGGACGAGGTCCCGCCGGGGACAGGTACGTCCCACGGCTCGGGGGACACCTGCCTCGCGGAGGCGCAGTACCGGCCGCTGGGTGACCGAACACCCTGCACGGCCGTTGCTTAAAGCCAAAGGGTCTGGGGACGTGCAGCGGCGCGGGGCGGGGGCCCTCGGGAAGCGGGGCGGGGGCCCTCGGGAAGCGGGGCGGCGGCCCTCGGGAAGCGGGGC